>BQKN01064179.1:36097-70341 GCA_022839385.1 Asparagus kiusianus
TGGCCGAGACACCCAAGGGGTGTCTCGGCCATGGCCGAGACACCCCAAGGGGTGTCTCGGCTATGGCCAGCCGAGACACCCCCTTAGGGGTGTCCTCACATGGCCGTGGTCCCCTCTCCTTTTGATGGCAGCCCACATGGTCCCCCCAAAGGGTGTCTTGGCCTCCTTTTACGGCGAAATGCTTTTTGGGGTGTCTCAAAGGTTGTTACACGGCGAAATGCTTTTATGACGAAATGCTTTTACGGCGAAACGCTTTTTGGGGTGTCTCAAAAATTGTTACACGGCGAAACGCTTTTACGACGAAATGCTTTTACGGCGAAACGCTTTATGGGCAGCCCCTAGGCCTCCTTGGTGGCCTATAAATAGACCCCTTGGGTCTCCATTCTCTTGGCCTTGGTTTTGGGAGAGAAATTTCTGATCTTGAGCATTAGCCTTTGAGATCTAAAATTTCGGAGAGGAGCGGCGAAGCCCTGCTGGAGCGAGGAGTCGGAGTATTCAAGAGAGCGGCGAAGCCCTGCCGGATCAAGGATTCTTCTTCACCCCCTTCTCTTTTCCCTTAGTGTTGCCCTAAGCGGTGATACTAAGAAGAGCGAATATCTCGATCATCCGAGATAGGAGCTGTTGGTTTCCATATCCCCTCGAGGATAGATGAAACTCTGCCGGATTCTTCCGGAAAAGATCTTGATCGACCGGCGGTCCACGGATATCGACATCCCCGTCACAGGCCAAAGACCCACGCAAGCAAGCACCGATACACGGGACTTGCGTTTATTTTCGAGAGGGTTGTAAACTTAATTTCTTTGTTATTTGATTCATTGTAACGACTGAAGTTTTAATGAAATCAGTAATGAAGGCAACTTTCGACGAAAACACTAATGCAGTTGATGCAAATCAAACTTTCCAATTGTAACCTCAGCATCAGCCGCAGCAACGAGCACCACAACAATCGCAGTCGCAATGGTAACAACGGTCTCAGAAGCAGAAATCTTCGGAGCCAAGATTTCCTAAAGTGTACTCATTCAAAGATGATGAAGTTCCCGTTATATTTAAGTACCTGTTGGAAAATAACAAAATCCAGCTGCCGTCGATCGTGGATCAAGAAGGGGCTAGCAAAGTGACGGATCCGAAGTATTGCCCATACCATAGAGCAGTCCATCACCCTACAAAGTCATGCTACCATCTCAAGGATAAGATCCAGGCGTTAATTAATGTGGGCGTCATAACCCCGAAGCCGCCCAAGAATGTAGGAGCAAATGCAGTATCAATTAGCTTTGGATCAGTACCCACAGCATGGTTTAAACAAGAACGCATCACCAAAGTAGGAATGAAGATAGTAAACGACGACCCATACGGACAACGCCAAAAAGGACTTGTGCCACACACAGCCCCAAACGGTGAAATCCTTTGGGTCCATCCTGATCTTATTGAAGACGATCAGTGGGCGACTTCCTCGACCAGAAAGGGTAAGTGCAAGTCCTGTAATGCTACTTCTGCGATCTTCGAAGAGGATGGTGATGAATCTCCTACCTTCCCGCTCTCCGAAGAAGAACAAGAAGTTTTTGCCACTAGAAGCGGAAATCAGTATCACTTCAACTATCCATCACCTAGTGATCAGTTAGCTGAGCAGGGGGTGACTAAACCGGGACCAGCCAAAACTCTCACGGAACTGGGAGTGATTACGACTCCTAGACCGGTTGAAGAAGCTCGACGACAGCCGGTTAATAAACAAAAAGAAAAGAAGCCCCAGGAGGTTCAGAATCCAAAGCAGTCTCGGTTCAATCGTCCGATTGGAAGAGATAAATCGGAAAGCTCGAACACTCCGCACATCTTCGATATTATGGCTCAACTAGCTAACATTCCAGCACGGATAACATTGTATGAGTTACTACGGTTGTCTAAAGAAACCAGGGAAGCCTTGCAAGAAGCCTTGGCCAATTCAGAAGCGTTCCTTACTCAGATCAAGCCGGTACCTGAAGAGCCAGAACCGTTAATTCAACACTGCAATATAGCGGCTAAAAACCTTTCCTGCATTACCTTCACCAAAGAGGATATGCAAACGAAAAATTTGAACCATGATTGACCCCTATATTTCATTGGGTACATTGGCTCTAGCGAAGTCAACCGAATCCAAGTGGATCCGGGTTCCGCTGTGAGTATTATGCCGCTTCGATTGATGCATAGCCTCGGCATTCCAGCTAGTAAGTTGGCGTCCACAGACACAGTTATCTATGGGTTCAACACTAGCGGGTCAAGACCCTTGGGTAAGATCGGGATAAAATGTCAAATGGGTGATTTGAAGACGGAAGTCACATGATGTGATTGATGCCGAGACCTCATATAACATACTATTAGGTCGACCTTGGATCCATAGTAACTTTATAATCCCCTCCACTCTCCATCAGTGTTTGAAATATGTCGACACTGATAATAAGGTTAGGACGGTGGTCGCGGATAAGCAACCATTCAAAGGGTTTGAGAATTATTTTACTGATTCTCTTCTTTATGGTAACGAATCCGATACTGAATCATCGGCCCATGGCACGGACAGTGGAGAAGAAGCTGATACCGAACCCGGACTTGATTACAATAGAGGTTTTGTTTTAAACAATATTGTACCCTTTGTAATCAATCTTGATGATGAACAATCGTCAGATGGCAGTTGTAACTGGCAACTTGCCAATAATGAAATAAATGATGATTTAGAGTACTCACTGTCTCTTGATGATGTAATAAAGGGATTGTATGATAATCCCGATTTATATACGCCGCTTCGATCGTCCTATATAGCAAAGAAACGCCTCCAGCATTCTTTCGGAACAACCCTGGTCATCCCTGCCAAAATAGGATGCGAAAAAGAAGTGATTTACGGTAAAGGAGAGAGTTTTCCATTACCAGATCATTTCTTAAGAGAAGATGAGAATGATGACAAACCTGGTCTGCACTTATCTAAGTATAGTCTGGAAGCACGCAAGCTTATGGAAAAATAGGGATATGATTTCACATTCGGTGAAGGTTTATACTTCGATCGAGGTCCCCGTATTCCAGCCAAAGCGGCATATGTACCAAAAGGAAAACCGGATGATTATTATAAATTCAGGCGGGGATTAGGGTATGTCTCTTCTTCAGAAGACGAATGTTGCTGGTTAATCAATAACCAATCATCTGAGCAATAGAAAGATGGGTACTCGTCAGATTCCTCGGAATGGGATTCTGATACAAGTCTGGGGGAAGTATTGAAAGCCCTAATGACGAACATGGCTACAGCTGATCCATCCACAAAGGAGAACGACGATCAAATGCCAACATGGGAAGACCCATGGGTTCATCACCTAAACATGCAGTATGGTGATAGGTTTGAACAAAGGGAACCCCCCACTGAAGATAAAATAGTCCAAATTAACATGGACGACGAGGCCAACCCAAAGCCTATATTCATCAGCGATAGTCTTCCCTCAAATGAGAAGGAGGAAATAATTGCTCTCATCAGGGAGTATATTGACATCTTCGCTTGGAACTATAAAGACATGCCAGGGCTCGACCCCAATGTGGCAATGCACCGCCTCGATATCAAGTCGGATGCTAAACCTGTCAAACAACAGCAGAGACGGTTTCGTCCGCAGATTATGGAAGCCATTGAGGCAGAGGTTAAGAAATTGATCAAATCAGGATTTATCCGAGAAGAGCAACATCCAGATTGGCTAGCCAACATTGTTCCAGTCATGTAGAAGAACGGTAAAATCAGGATTTGCATCGACTTCAGGGACCTGAATACAGCATGTCCAAAAGACGACTTTCCTCTCCCAATCACGGATGTCATTATTGACAATACGTGCGGATTTGAGAGAATGTCTTTTATGGATGGCTTTTTAGGATATAACCAAATCAAGATGCACCCAAATGACGAGAAGCATACAGCGTTCAGAACGCCCCTCGGTGTCTTTTGCTACACGGTGATGCCTTTCGGTCTAAAAATACAGGCGCCACGTACCAGTGAGTAATGACTAAGATTTTCCAAGAACATCTCAGGAAAACAGTCGAGTGCTACGTTGATGATTTGGTTGTAAAAAGCCGCAACAAAGAAGATCACATCAAGGACTTGAAGACGATGTTCGATCTCATGCGGAGTCATCAATTGAAGATGAACCCTACTAAATCCTTCCTTGGAATGTCCAATGGAAAATTCCTTGGATACGTCATCACCACTAAAGGTATACATATCGATCCTGATAAGGTGAAGGCAATACATGAACTGCAACCCCCTAGAAATCTAAGAGAACTCAGAGGATTGCAAGGGCGTTTAGCTTACATCCGGTGGTTCATCTCAAATCTTTCTAGGAAGTGCCAACCATTCTCTAAGCTAAACAAGAAAGGTGTGTCATTTTTTAGGGACGACGCCTGCCAAAAAACACTCGAAGATATCAAAACATATCTGATGAATCCTCCTGTTCTCGTTGCACCAAAATCAGGTAAACCGTTCTTGATTTACCTCAAGGCGATGAACCACTCGATAAGTGCTTTACTAGCACAAGACGATGATAATGGTCACGAACAGGCAATCTATTACCTAAGTCGGACCTTGGTAGGCTTCGAGTCTCGATATCCGATGATTGAGAAAGAATACCTCGTATTGGTATTCGCAATGCGAAAGATGCGGCATTACTTGGTTGGACAGACGATTTACGTCATTTCTAACGTTAATCCAGTACGGGTATTTATGACGCAACCGGCTTCAATGAATTGGCGGTTAGCGAAGTGGGCCCTTCTCTTGTCCCAATATGATTTGCACTTCAAACAGCAGAAGTCGATCAAAGGACAAGCGATTTGTGATCTTTTGGCGGCAAACCCGATAACGGATACGGCAGAAGTATATGATGACTTGCTGGATGAAACCCACGAGGTTAACACTACATCGCATCAACAAGTATGGCAATTATACTTTGATGGTGCTTCAAGGGCAGCTAATGTGGCAATAACCCCCGGATGTTCTAAAGTCTCCTCCGGAGTTGGGGTTGTCTTAGTTTCCCCGGGGAAGCATGTGATGCCTCGGGCTTATTCACTGACTAATCCATGTTCCAATAACGTAGCCGAGTACAACGCACTTCTCATTGGACTCAGTTTCACCAAGGAGCTTGTGGTCAAATATCCCGAAGCTTTCGGGGATTCTCAATTGATAGTCAACCAAGTCCGTGGAGAGTATGAAGTCAGGAACCAAGACCTGATCCCGTACCACCAGGAGGCCATCAAAATGGCAGATTCTTTTGAAGAATTGTTTATTGAATACATCCCTCATCTCCATAACACTTATGCAGATGCACTGGCAGCACTAGCGGTATCACTTGCACAGCCTCCTGAAACTGAACTACTAGTTACAGTAAGAACGCATCAACTCTGCATACCCATATACAATAAGGATATTAAAGAGGAAGATGATAGAAACATAAGCGCCAAGGAGGTGAATTCAACTCAAATTGGGTCTGAGTCCCGAGATTGGCGTTTTCCTATCATTGACTACATCCAATATGATATTTTGTCAGAGGATTTAAAAGAAAGGGAATCAATCCGCCGAAGAGCATCAAGATTCTTCTATAATACCGAGACCCATACATTATACCGTCGAGGGTACGATGGTTTGTTACTCCGATGCCTTTCGAATAAAGAAGCAGAAGAAGTTCTTAAGGAAGCCCACGAAGGAGAATGTGGTGCGCATCAGCCTGGTCCCAAACTGTATGATCGCATCAGGAGAATGGGATATTTTTGGCCAACAATGGTTCATGATGCAATCGAATATGCCTGAGGATGTCACGCCTGTCAAGTACATGCAAATTATATGCACCAACTACCAGAGCGTTTACACACGTCAACCACATCTTGGCCGTTCGAGACATGGGGTATGGACATTGACGGTCCTATTTTTCCCCCTTCAGTCAAAGGTGATCGATTCATTCACGCAATCACGGATTACTTTTCAAAGAGGGCTGAAGCGATTCTGCTTAGAGAAGTGAAGACGAACAACGTCATCAATTTCACCAAACATCATGTCATATACCGACACGGCGTGCCAAGACGGATCATTCATGACAATGGTCCACAGTTCATAAGCAACACTTTCGTCAGGTTTTGTGACAAGTTCAGAATTCAAGATATTTCGTCAACAGCTTATTATCCCACCTCGAAGAGATTAGCTGAGGCTTTTAACAAGACGATCATTAAGATCCTGTCAAAGCTCGTGAAGACCAATAAATGAGACTAGGATGATATACTCGGTGAAGCACTCTGGGCTTATCGTACCACCATACGCACACCTACAGGAGCTACCCCATACTCGTTGGTATACGGATGTGAAGCTGTGCTACCATTGGAAATCCAAATCCCATCCCTTCGGATCGCTCTCGCAACTGAGATGACGACAGAAGAACAACATCATAAACGTCTCGAAGAACTCAAAATATTGGATGAAAAGCGCTTGGAAGCTCAACAACACATTGAGTTTTATCAAGCCAGAATATCTAGGGCTTTCAACAAAAGAGTCTGACATAGAAGCTTCAAGGAAGGAGATCTGGTCCTCGCTGCTCGCCGACCGATAATCCTCAACTCCAAGAAGAAAGGTAAGTTTGAACCCAAATGGGAAGGACCGTTTGTGATAGACACAGTCTACTCAAACGGCGCATATCGCCTGATTACTCAAGAGGGCGTCAGGCAATTAATGCCAATAAATGTGAAGTTCCTGAAAAAGTACTATCCCTAGTACATTTAGGATAACCCATTTACCGGGAAGTTCCTTGAAGAATATTACACTTAATATTCTAGAGGATAACCCAAAATCATTTTCACCACCAAAGTCTCTCACTGATCAATTTCAATTGACAGTGAGTCCACCAAAAGTGTCTTTCTGGCCCAAGCCACCAACAAATTCCCCTCTTGATTCTTTCCACGAACAAGAGGTCCACTTTCAGTTCAGAGTCCCCTTTCGATAAACAAAAGAACTCCCTTCTTTTTCTCTTTGGTTAAACCTCCTCATGGTTATAACTGAAGTTAAAATTTCACTTCGATAAATGAGAAACTCAACTTCAGACTAGATAACCAATCCTATAAAAGGTAAGTTTATCTAGATCTTCCAGATTCTCGGAGTGGAGATCCCACTTCTAGTTTCTTTTGTGCTGGAAATAGAATATAAAATTCTTCCTTTCCAGAACCAAGGAATAGAATATAAAATTCTTCCTTCCTGGTATTTGGGTTTGCCTTCACCCTAAAAGAAGACCAGGAAATAGAATATAAAATTCTTCCTTTCCCACACCAACCTTTTCCAAGAATTTATCAATCTTGGATTCATCCTAAGAAGTTTATCCCGAAGCCTAAGTAGGGATAAGTCTGCGTCTAATACACGTTGCCAGGTAGCCTATTCCCGTAACAATGGCGAAGTCTACGTATTCGAAGTCGTAGCGGCGAGTCTCAGAGAATTCACTCTCTTAGCACAACGTTACATGCGGAACGGATTTAGATAATCTGCATGCTAGCCTGACTCAAACAGTAGTCGATAAAGGCTAATCAAATCCGTTGAAGGCTGGGGGTTAGCCAAAAATCCTAAAGTCAACGCCTAACACGCGTCGCCGGGTAGCCTATTCCCGTAACAAATGGTAAAGCCTATGTATTCGACATCATAGCACAAAGTCTCAGAGAATTCACTCACTTAGCACAACGTTACATGCGGAACGGATTTAGACAATCCGCATGCTAGCCCGACTCAAACGGTAGTCGGTAAAGGCTTATCAAACCCGTTGAGGGCTGAGGGTTTGCCAAATCCTGTGAGTATTATGGTCAATCATTCCAAACAGAGTGAGAAATCATAATAAAGATAAAGATAAAACCATTTCCACTAAGAGGATCAAAAGTCAAAATATTCAGTAAATAAAATCATACATCAAGCCCATGGCTAAAAATCTGCTGACTAAACTTAGACAGCTTCTCATCATAAGCTTGCCTAAGCTCATCCTGTAATTCAGCTCTGATGGACTTTTCAGTGGTGGCTAAAGTCTTCACAGCAACCTCCTCCGTCTCGGCTAGCTTCTGCTTCAAGGATTTCAACTCCTCAGATAAGGCAATATGGGCTTGCTGATCCTGTACCTTCGTCATTTGAAGGATACTCAAAGTCTCCTCTTCTTCAAGAAGTCCTCTTCTGAACTGTTCTATCTTGGTCTCGCAAGAGGCAATAGAAAAGTCAAGATCGTTAAGTGAAGATGATCTAACAGCAAGGTTGGCCTCAACTCGATCTACCCGATCCCGCTACACCTGAATCTCGAACTCAGCAAAAGCTCGAGTATCACGCCATGTCTGTAAGCGAGTATCCAAATTGGCAGCAATGAATGAAGAGGCACCTGCATCCCGGAGCTCACGTAACATCTGAAGCTCGTGCTCCAAGCAATCAAGGTCATCAATTATAGCTTTCGCCAGATCCGGATATCCTGCATCCCTTATTGAATTTATTCTAGGATCAAGGAAAGGATTAAATTGGTGAAGGAAAAGTCCGTCGTGGAAGAGTTTGCCAATCATAGTATTCATGAAGGACAAGAAGGAGCGAACTTCTATACAGATGACGATCTTCTTAGGATCGTTGTCTGATAACAACTCCTTCACGAGGACATGAAGCCGAGAAGAAAGCCCTACACTAAAAAAGGGAAATTGTTCAAAAGCCTTGATGAGGAAATAAATAACATTTCTCAGTTGCTTAATTCATACCTTCTTCCCCTTGAGTCACTGAGGGTAGTGGAGGTGTAACCGCTGTCGATGTATCAGCTGATGTAGTTGGTCTCACAGCCGGCTCAACAGGATCAGACTCGACAAAAGCTTCTGTCAAACACAAAACAGAATTCTCAGGTTCATCACATTATAGCTGCATTAGTCAAAAAATGGCTAGTCCTATAATTAACCTGAGAAGAGGCACGTACCTTCAAAAGGACCATCCTCGGAATTCTTGGGGAGTGTAGACTCAGGAAACATATCTTCAGGCAATTGGTCATCAATTTGAGGAGAACCATACATGAGGTGGAGCATAGGAGTGTCCTCAAGCAAACCTTCCTCGTCAAAATCATCAGTCGAAAAATCTAACACAAGAAAATATAAATGCGAAAGAAGAATAAAGAAACTATGACCAATGGAAATGAGTTACCTCCTACGGATGTGTTAGCCTCTCTATTCCCAAGGTCCACGTTTGCCCCCTGCAATTTATCTAAAAGAGCAAGAAGCATAGAGACAATTAAGGGAGGCACGAATTCTGAATCGTTCAACTCCTTTGTTTGCCATCTAAAGGGTATATTGTCAATAGTAGATGTACCTGGATTCGCTGAATCGGGTCCTACATTGATGGTCTCCCTAATGTCGGCAGCTTCTACAGGCTTTTCTACCTGGTGTGGTAAGTCAGGCTCACCAGAAAATGCGAAATCGTGAGGAGCAGGATCGAGACTCATCTCCCCTTCCTCACGCTCTCTTATATAGAGATGGAAAAGCATGAGCGCGAAGTTCTAAATGATCAAGAGGATGGTCTATAGGGTAGATGTTACCTCCGTCGCTAGCAGGATCATCACCAGCCAAATCCATCTCAGATGCTTGTGGATATGCACGCGACTTGTGGGCTAGTCTCTTCCGCCTAGCAGCTGGGACAACAATCGGAGGTCTCTCCTGAGTAAAAGGACGGAATTCTTCTTCCTTATCAGCCACTGTCCCTGAAACATCAAACAGTTGTCAAGATTAATAACTCTGGAAGACAGAGGGAAAAGATAGGTGATTAACCTCGCTCGAAATATTCCTCGTAATCTTCAGGATCTCTGCCTAAGGCGTCTTTAGCAGAATTGAAGGTCTTTTTTCCTTCTTCGTCGATTCGACGAGTCTTGCTCCGCGTCCTCTGTGACCGAGCATCTTCCCGAATCGCATGAGAATCAGCCTGAGAAGCCTCCTCAGCCACTAACTCTGCAATCGGCTTCACAAGGATGGGTTTGTTATCTGCTAACAACCACCTGCAGCTCAAGAATGTGAGCTTCAACCGACGCTCAGCACTCGGGAGACTAAACTTAGCACCAGTGCAGCCCGTCACGGTCCACAGCCATGCCCGAAGACCGTCCACCAAACCGCCATGAGTACGAAGCTGCTGACGTGGGTTCCCGACATAAAGCTGATCATAGCCAAACTGGTGAGCGAATCGACAGGGTAGATATGGCTTTATGAAACACTGATTCCTCACCCGGAAGGTCAGATAACCCGGCCTAATGTTCACTAGCCAATTAAAGCAGCCGATATCTAAATGAGTTCGATTCCCGCTCGGCCTCTCCTCATCAGTCAAACACTCGCCATATTGGCTGAAGAACTACGGGAAGCAGGTGGAAAATACCCAACACTTGTGGATCTGTAGCTGCTTCTTGACTTCAAGGAATCCTCGCCCCTCCCACCTACCGTTCTCAAACAACTGTAGTAGGGGAACAAAACGATCTGTGGTGTTAGGTACCGACATCATATCAGAACGATGAAGGACGAACCAAGCCATCAAATAAGTGTATGGAACCTCCACCTTAATAAGAGGAATCCGAGCCGACGGTACACCTTCTTTCTGTGTGAAAGCACTAGAAATCTGTCGAAGCCCTCGATGAATGTTAGCTACCATCACTGGAAGAAGCGAAAGTTCCTTTTTGTAGTCAAGCTGAACCGCTGGGTAGAGCACTTCCAATGGCAAAATGTCACTGGACTAATACGGGACCACGCATTTCTTTAACCAGATAGCGAGGTAACCGGCAAGAATGGTCATCGGCTGAATCGATGTGGTCGCATGCCATAAGAATGATTTAAACTTGGTCCCTACAGGAAAGCCACTCTCGGGACTGCTAATGGTATAGGAGTGAGCGTCAATCTTCTTCAGCAGACCATTAACCTCTGAAGGAGTTTAGACGGTAAAAATTACCACGGTGGACTAACAAACAAATTCGCCCACAAGTCAAGGCCACCCTCTTAGATGAAGAATGGGTGTAGCCGTGAAACAGGTTCGATGGTACGCCTAGGCCCTCACACGCCAAGTCACATGGGAGTGAATCCTCCCTCATAAGCCAGACCCGCCCGCAAGGTTCCAAATCCGGCCTATGAGCCAAATCCGCTTGCAGAGGGCCAAGCCCACCTACGCGAGTCGAAAGCTGGATTTCCAGGGGCACGCCTCCCCTACTCCCCGCGCTGTGAAGGGAAAGAGCACAATGCTCCAGACCCATTAGACGGCCGTCCGCAATTCAAGCGAACAGGACAGGCGCCTGATCGGCCTGCATACTCATAAATGCAGGTCACCTCACCCATCAGAATAGGAGCCCACTCAGGCACGAGACGTCTGTTCTCCCGCCTCTATCAAGGTATAGGGAGAGGAGAGAAGGCACGAGACCCCAGGACCGTCAGATGGCCTCTCGGTGGCTCGCAGCGTAGGTAAGCAGACAGCTACCAGAGCAGCCTACACCCTCATAAATGCTAGTTACCTCACTCATCCAAACCGAGAGCAAGAGCCATCGGCGTTCGATGAGCTGGTTAGATCCACTCAAAGCATCGAGCAGCCGCTGTTACGGGTACGAGGAGGGGCTTTCCTACTCCTACGCGGTGTGACGCAACATGCGACTCCTCGAATGACCGCTGGCAGCACAGAGGAACAACAGAATGTCTCTGAACAATGTATGGTCACATCCCATAATTCCAAGAACAGCCAAACTGTCTCTCTCCTATTAAAAGGCTTCTTTCAGTAACTTGGGGGAAAGATCGATCGATTGAGCAATCAAGAGAGGAAGAGGCTTTCTGCATGCCCTTGCATTACAGCGCCATCTCCTAGCTCCGAGCCCTGATCGCCGGCGAGCCAGAAGAGACAAATTCCTTCACCTTGAGCTTCTACTGAGTACTGAAGCTCTCCAACAACCTCGGTCGAATCGTCCAAGGGAGGCAAACTCGGCACGAGCACCGAGCGAAGCATCCTGTAGCTACCTTAAAGTCCCCACGATTAAACAAAGAGGGCCTTCCCTCTGCTTCTATTGTAATTCAGATTGATTTACTTTGTAATAAGCTTTCTTATAAATACAAACAAAATCCCCCATTTTCGGGAAAATTAGAAATTTACACCTACAGAAGATGGCGACCACAGTGGGAGAAGCTGTTTCCTCAAACGAAATGATGGTAGCTCAGTTCGACGAGGTTGCTGTTTGGACGACAGTGGAGTCCCTAGAGATCGAGTTCGACCAGGCCAAGTATGAAGAGTACTTGTCTTCCTCCTCTTTCGGTGGCAAAGTGTCCCGCAAGCGCCACAGAGTTATGCACAGGAGCCGACCTCAGACGGTCAAAGCTCACACACCAGAAGGCTCTACCCGAGTCTCGACGGGGAAACCCGCCCCAAAGACTCTCGAGGCCAAGTCCCAGACCGAGAGCATGGGGGGAGGGTCTACTAAGTGGGGCGCCAAACGACCCTCGGTAACACCCGCCCCAAAAGAGACACCAGTTCAGTCCGGTACAATCCATACTGTCACAGCCCGTGTAGACTTTCTCCGCTGGAAGAGCTCACCAACAGCAACGGCAGACGTTTGTCGGGCAGAAAGCCCGGACCTCCGCTTCACACGACAGCCTGAATTACCATACAGGCCCGAGAAGCGAGAAATGAGAAGGCAACTCGCCCAATATCGGGAGGCCCTCCAAATTAGGAGCGCCAATCAAGAAGGATGGGGCCGCCCGCTCAGGTGGACTTCGCTTCTTAGGTCACATCCCTGACGTGAGTAAACCACCCCAAGCGAGTGGGCCTATCAGAATAGGCGAATCCTCGAAGGCTGGCGAGCCTCACCATAATCTTTTGGCGGATAAACGCAAAGGCAAAGAAGTAGATGACACTTCGCGAACCCGCTCGTTCAAACGAAGGGTTAAAACTCGCCTACACGCTGGAGGTCGCCCAAATGCGAAAACTCGCCTGTCAAGGCAAGATCGCCTAGCTCCAATGCCGCAGCATTCCACCCAGCGTGCACCAGAGAGTACATCCAAAGATCTCTCGTGTACTCATCCAAGCGATCCTTCCGATGCCGGGGGTTGTCACCAACCACCCGCAGGAGATCTCTGAGTATATTTAACTCGTAAACGCACTATACGTGAAGCCAGTCCTCAGTGTCATTACGAAAGGCTCATCCACACGGTACTCGCCGACTGCCAATGCATAGGGACAGCGAAGCCTTTGGTGTTTGAGAGACTTTCTCAACAACCTTCTCGGCAGAGGACCTCCCGTCGAAAGCGCCGTCACCAAAAAGGACACGCTGCCGATGACCTAGAACTCCCGTCCGCCACAGTCAACATGACGGACAAGGGTAAGGGGGTACTCTCCGATTCCCTAGATTCGGATTCCGTTCTAAGACCTAACCGCCAGTTCACCCAGCGCGGACAAGGCAGCTTATACCAGCGAACCCGTAGTCGCAGGGGGGTAAGCATCGGGTTTGATTACTCGACCCTGGCACTCTCCTCCCACGGCGAAGACGAGGTTCATTCGGCGGCGGCCACGTCCCAGACCTCACACTCGAGTCAGGAAGTACATGTGAGGGTACACATGACGGAACTCACCCATGAGCAGACAATGGCTCAAAAGCTGGAGGAACAGCAGGCGACCATCGACTCTCTGAGAGAGATGATCGAACAACTTCTGAACAAGAAGAAGAAGAAGAAGAGAGCCAAACGTCCCTTACCTCGGCGAACGGGGGATAAGGAGTGGGTACCTCCCCGCCGTCCGGCAACGAAAACGGAAGACAACAGTAATCCGCAATCCGATTACTCTTCCAAGACGTCACTGGGAAAGTCACATACTGGTGATAGCACCCGTGACAAGAGGTTTGACGAGTTCCAAGACCAACTCAACGCGTTGAAGCTTTAGCAAAATATGAATAAGCTGGGGGTGGTCCGTCCCTACCCTATCGAGTGGGACACGGTCCCATACCCAGCGAAATTCAAACCGATCAGCCTGGTGCAGTTCGATGGCAAAGGTTCGTCTTCGCAGCACATCTACTACTTCATGGTGCAGACTGGATTCCTCATGGGGAATGACGCCATTCTTACTCGACTATTCGTAGGTACCCTCAAGGGCGTAGCCTTTGAATGGTTTCGTAAGCTGGAACCCGGCTCGATCAAGTCATGGGCCAATGTCGAAAGGCTCTTTTTGGCCCGCTTCTTCAACGATGATACGGAAGTGTCGATGGCCACCCTCCTCGCGGAGAAACAACGGAAGTCGGAGTCGGTCAACGACTTCGTAAAAAGATTTCGGAACCGATCAGTCCACTGTCGGGACCAAGTCTCCGAGTCGACACTGATCGAGATGTGTCGCAACAATCTGTCGATACACATCCTGTCCAAAATAGGCGTGGTGGAAACCCGGACGTGGAAAGAGCTTGTACGTCAGGGTGAACAGGTGGAGAACATGATCAAGAGGCTAGAGGCCGAAGAACCACAGCCCAAGAAAGGGGCAGCGGAGCCGGCTGCACCAAAGAACCCCCCTCGAACAAGAGGAAAGGAGATCATGGCAGTCGAGTCCACCCCAGTGCTAAAGAATGCTCAGAGGCCGAAGCCCAGATAATTTGAACAACGTCCCCCGCGGCAGTATGACTTCAAAGAAGACCAGGTGGTGGCAACATTCGATACGCTGCTCAAAAGCGGTCGAATCAAACTGCCAGAAGCCACGAAGCCTGAGGAGGCAGACAAAACCAGTGACCTAACCTACTGTGCTTATCACAGGTTCCTTGGTTACCACACAACCAAGTGCTATGTCCTCAAGGACAAGCTCCAGGCTCTCTACGATGCAGGGGTCTTGAAGAAGGAGAAGGTTCAAAAGCAGGTGACCACGAACATGATCACGTTGAGCTTTGGAACAGATCTCCCAGAGGTTCATGCTCCGACGGGAGTGATTCCTATCCCCAAGACGGTCTTAAAGATCACCAACGACGATCCTCACAACCAGCGGGGGAAGGGTTTGGTCCCGCAAACTCTGCCGTCAGGACAAGTGATGTGGGTCCATCCAGACCTCCTCAATGAAGAGCAATGGACCGCAAGGCCTTCGAAGGAGGTTAAGGGAAAACATTGCAATGTCGTCTCCGCCATCCTAGAGAGAGATAACATGGTGACAACTACCCTGACCGACTCCGAAGAAGACACCAACGTCTTCGCCACGAGAGCGGTGTCCTTCGAAGTCACCGGAGCCGCCCGCGATACAGCAGGAGGGGTAGGTTGAACAACTCCCGCCCCAGAGACAGTATCGTCCTGACTATCCGCCGCTCTGGTGGTCCCCACAGTCTCTTCACCACGAGCCTTCTTGGCCGCTTCCGCTCTGGAACCCTCCGCCGCTTCTCGCTGCCGTTTTGTGAGCAACGAAATGCTTGGAGACAACAGGGGCATCCCCATCCGCCCAGCGATTGTGCTCCAGGCTTGCTCCAGACGTTCACCCGCTCGGGTCAACTCGACAGGCTCCCTACGCTCACCTTGGGGACCCGAGGGAAGACTTGGAGAAGGAGCTCACGTCTCTGGCACCTCGGATTTGTCTGGACCCATGTCACCACCTTCGGTGTCTCCAGTCGGGTCCTCGGATATGCCCCTGTTCCGCCAAACACGAGCCGCCAAACCAAAAGCCTTCGGGATTAGCACTGGCACCCCGATACCACCTGCAGTATAGGAGAGTGTGATGCAAATCACAATCCTTCGCAGGTAGTTCAAAGCGGGCATGGGTACCACCAGCGTGAGTCCAGAACCATCCCCGAGCTCCGTCCACCAACCCCCCTTCGAAGTGCAGATGGGGATTGGCGTTCCCAACATACAGTGGATCATACCCAAGCTGGCGAACGAACCTGCAAGGGACATACGGCTCAAGATAGTACACGGAGCCCGTTCGTAGGATGTGATACCCCGGCCGGATGTTCACCAACCAGCGGAAGGCACCGTGCGAAAGAACCGTGTGATGATCCGCCGTCGGCACATCTTTGAGGGACTCCCCGTATCCTCCTCCACTGAAATAGGGAAAGAAACGGCGGAAATTATAGTGGATGAAATGGGAGAGCGTCTTCCGCGTGTCAGGAATATCCTTACACTTCCAGGAACACCTTTCCAAGCGCTCGACAAACAGAATAAACTTATCTCCTTGAAGAGCCACAGGGGCGCTCATCAAACACTCACAACGGCAAACAAACAATGCCATCAAATAAGTATATAACAGCCCCACCCTAGGATTGGGGGTCCTAATAATCTCTCCTGCCCCCTCATCGATGGCCGATACACGGCAGAACTGGGCCGTCAGGGTGCGGAGCCCCCGGTGAATACACGCTATCGTCACCGACACCAAGGCGTAGGACTTCCCGTAGGCTAAGCAGACCGCGGGATACACAACCTCCACAGGAATCGCCTCGAAAGAGTGAGTGGGGACTACGCACCTCTTCAGCCATAACATGAGGTACCCCGTGAATAGAGCCTTCCCAGATATGGGGGACTTCACCTGATGATGGAACGAGTGAAGGACCGTACCAGATTTAAATCCGCCTTTGTCATGTTCGAGAGTTATGGTGCTCCCCTCTTCGATTGTTCTCGCCTCCACTTCAGATTGGTCGCATTCGCCTAGCGGGAGAGCTGGCTTCCCCTTGACATCATTCCCTAGGAACAGATAATCAGCCCAATTCTTGTGGCTGATGCCCGGAGTCCTCTTCTTCTTCCCCTTATGATCCGATGCCCCTAAAGTACCGAGGCAGATGTGGTAGTGGCAGAGTAACTCACATAGAGTTTCAACCGCTAAGGGGGAATGGTTCGAGAGCTGATCAATCTCGTCTTGATCGGGGACGTACTCCTCATAGGGAAAGTCACCCAGAGGCAGCCCTGACACATCGTACATCTCATGGGGGTAATGCCAAGCTCACTGTTAGGGGTGAAGAACGTACCGCTTTTCGCACAGTACAGTTCCAGGATGCTGTGGAACTAGGAAGCGTTGATCCGCAAACCATGCCAAGTGGCTTGAATGGCCACATACAGCTATGAATCCTTAAGGTCAGAATTCTCGGCCAGGACATAATCGGTGATCTTGGACCACCAAGTGTCGCTACCAGGCGCCGAATATACCCACCCCGGGGCTCTGAAGTCTTTTGGGGGAAATCTCCCACCGACGCGGAAGAAGCGATGGCAAAAAGTCTACGCTACCGCCGTCGTCTCCCCTGCCGGTGGCTTATTGGACAGCAGGCTAGGGCGCAGACCCGTCACACGCTTACAAGAACTCTCCACCCCATACCCAGCCGAAGAGCCTGTAAAGACGCCGCAGGTGACCCCATCCTGAGTTGTAGTCAAGTCCCAATTCATCACACGAGGGACCGCGAGATACCGCAGCTCGACGATCGAGAATCCTCTCGGCATACTAGGGAGATAATAGTGAGTCCCTTCTACCGTACGGAACCACCTGCTCTCTTTGAGCAGCAGAACGGAAGGATCTGTCGCTGCATCGCCGAACAGAAATTGAGGCTTCGGCAGCTCTGTCCTGACATCGTCTGTCAGCACCGCATCAGTCGTCAACTCGCGCAATGTCAGGTGATACCCATCCGAGATCCTCTTCACCAAGCCATGAGGCTTATCAACAGTGAACGCGGGTACCGAAGCCAGAGAGGGAAACCGAGGAGGTGCCGTATAACCCGTACCCCCAGCATGGCCAACGGCCACACCCTCCGGAAAAGCCTCATCAGAAAAAGTTGCTGCGAAAAGGAGCAAGAAGTCAGTCAAGACAAAATCCGCTGTAAGAGCGAAGTCGCCCATCGAACAGGTATGGGCGAATTCGCTTGTCGAAAGGGGAAACCCGTTTCGAACAAGGTCTATCCGTACAGACAATACTCCCCTCTTCCAGAGAAGAGCCGAACTCACCTGTCAAAAGCAAAGTTCGCCCCTCCCCTCTTCTCGCTAAAAGATTGAGTTCGCCCGAGGAGACAGAAATCACCCTCTGAAGGCGAATAGGGCTAACTTAGCCCCAAATCGGGGAGACTACCAAGGGACGACAGAATTTCAGAAGGATGAGCGACACTCATTCCCCCAAACCCAACACTAGGAGGATTTCGCGACTTACCTAAACGCGGCTCCGGCATGCGGAGGGGCGCACCGGCGGAGAGACGGTCGGAAAAGCGTCCGGGCCCTTTTCCCTTTGCAATACACTTCTTGGATCGTGGCGCCATTGAAGGATGAAGCAGCACTCTATCTCCTTGAAAAAGTTTTCGAGATTTTTGAACACGGCAGCTCTCGAGGGGAGAAGATGGCTCGTTTAAAAAGACCTAACTTCCCACGTGGCCACGACCACCCTTGAAAGGCGAAACCACCACGAACGGGAGACGTGGCCACGATCGAGATCAACGGCCCAGATCACCTCCAGTATATCGAAAAGATCGAAATTGGCGGCTACATCCGACGGTTGGATTTGAAAATCGCGGCCACGATCCAAACGTGGCGCACGAAGTTGACGCCGAACTGTCAAATCACAAAAAAAGAGAGGGGGACAAGACGGGACCCCACCGCCTTGGTGAACACGCGGTCCACTCTCACTGAGCTTACTTTCACCCAAATAAGGAGTCTCATTAGCGAAAGCGCTGATAAAATCCGCAGGTCGGGTAAAATTTCGCCATCGAAGCCTGAACTTTGCCTGCATGGTTCACCCACCTTAGGGAAATAAGCAACTTGCCCAAAATCTTGGAACCGACAAGGTGACCTCGTCTAGACCCGTGCCCCAGGCAGCTAGGGGTCAGAGTAGAAATCTTAGCTCGAAGCCTAAGAGGAACTACTCGATAACTCATCATACTGAGGGGAATAGTATGGCTAGCCCGATTCAAACGGTAATCGGTAAAGGCAAATCAAATCCGTTGATAGCTGAGGATTTGCTAAAAAATCCTAAGATACTTGGACTAACCAAAACTTCTTTATTCAAAGTATTCTAGACCACGCGTAAGCCGGCTTTGGTCTGAAAACTTTGAAGGGGGTCTTGTAGACGGTAAAAATTACCACGGCGGACTAACAAACAAATTCGCCCGCAAGTCAAGGCCACCCTCTTAGATGAAGAATGGGTGTAGCCGTGAAACAGGTTCGATGGTACGCCTAGGCCCTCACACGCCAAGTCACATGGGAGTGAATCCGCCCTCATGAGCCAGACTCGCCCGCAAGGTTCCAAATCCGCCCTATGAGCCAAATCCGCTTGCAGAGGGCCAAGCCCACCTACGCGAGTCGAAAGCCGGATTTCCAGGGGCACGCCTCCCCTACTCCCCGCGATGTGAAGGGAAAGAGCACAGTGCTCGAAACCCGTTAGACGACCGTCCGCAATTCAAGCGAACAGGACAGGCGTCGGATCGACCTGCATACTCATAAATGCAGGTCACCTCACCCATCAGAATGGAGAGCCGAAGCCGTCGGCACGCAGCAAGCTATCAGGAGCCCACTCAGGCACGAGACGTCTGTTCTCCCGCCTCTGTCAAGGCATAGGGAGAGGAGAGAAGGCACGAGACCCCAGGACCGTCAGATGGCCTCTCGGTGGCTCGCAGCACAGGTAAGCAGACAGCTGCCAGAGCAGCCTACACCCTCATAAATGCTGCTTACCTCACTCATCCAAACCGAGAGCAAGAGCCGTCGGCGTTCGATGAGCTGGTCAGATCCACACAAAGCATCGGGCAGTTGCTGTCACGGGTACGAGGAGGGGCTTTCCTACTCCTACGCGACGTGACGCAACATGCGACTCCTCGAAAGACCGCTGGCAGCACAGAGGAACAGCAGAATGTCTCTGAACAATGTATGGTCACATCCCATAATTCCAGGAATAGCCAAACTGTCTCTCTCCTAATAAAAGGCTTCTTTTAGCAACTTGGGGGAAAGATCGATCGATTGATCAATCAAGAGAGGAAGAGGCTTTCTGCATACCCTTGCATTACAGCACCATCTCCTAGCTCCGAGCCCTGATCGCCGGCGAGCCAGAAGAGACGAACTCCTTCACCTTGAGCTTCTACTGAGTACTGAAGCCAACAACCTCGGTCGAATCGTCCAAGGGAGGCAAACTCGGCACGAGCACCGAGCGAAGCATCCTGTAGCTACCTTAAAGTCCCCATGATTAAACAAAGAGGGCCTTCCCTCTGCTTCTGTAGTAATTCAGATTGATTTAGTTTGTAATAAGCTTTCTTATAAATACAAACAAAATCCCCTATTTTAGGGAAAAGCAGAAATTTACACCTACAAGGAGTAAGCGTTGCCAGCTCACAAATAGCCTCGCCAGAATTGCTCTCTAGATTTCTGAACAAGTAACATGCGAACTGCTTCAGGCTCACCTGTGACTTAGTCCTCTTCGCTAAAGGCTCAGACTGCGCCAAAGCAATATGGTAGTGACATGTGAGATCCCATAAAGTCTTATAGTGGTTGGGCATACGGTCCTTCAGCTGACTTAACTTATGGTTGGAGGGAAAGTACTCCTGATATAACATCTGGCCCATGGGCAAACCAGAAATCTTATGCATCTCATGGAGAGCCAAGCCCAACTCTCCATGCCCAGTCAGGAAAGTGTTCGAATCCGGGTTATAGAGCTCGTACAAAGTGAAGAAATGTTTAGCGCTGACGGGTAAACCATACATGGTGGAACGAATAGCTGTATATAAACCACAAGCGTGTAACTCCTCGCTCCATCGGCTTAAGACGTAGTTCGTCATACGAGCCCACCAAAGCCTGTCTGAAGAATGGACCTAGCCATAGAATCTATGGCGCAACGTAGGCATCTCCCGTCCTAAGTCGGCGAGACGATTCTTCAAAGTAGAAGCAGAAGAAAGAAACTCATTACGCGGCGGTGTATCCAGCCCCAATACTCCAGGACGCAATCCAATGATATAACTCCTGCTCGAACCAGGAGCTGCCTGATGAGTAATATAGCCACAGTGAACGCTCTCATGCTCCTCCATCAAACGCCACGACATCTCCCGTGTCACAGCCTGACACCTGAGCTCAGTCAATGAGCGGTGACGAGAAATCTTAGGCAAATATAGAAAACCCACGTCATCTTTATGAAGCCACTGCTCGGTATCAATAAACACTACATCAGGATCTTTAACAGAGTCACCAAATAAAAAGTCAGTCTTCCTGAGAGGCTGAACAGAGCTGGTATCGTTCACGAAAGGCGCATCAGTAATCAACTGTCGAAGAACTCGATGTCCACCTTCCTTCACCACTTGGGCAACCTCTGTCAACGTGCCCGCAGCAAACTGAGGAGTAAGTGGAATAGGTGAAAAATCATCGGAGGTCGAATAATACTCGTCACGACGCCCGTCCACTACATGAGATGAGAACGCTCCAGAGGGATATTCTACTGAAAACAAGTAATTAAGCGTTTGTTAATCTTAGTTATAAAAGGAAGTTGAACTCATCTTACGAATAGGTAAGATAGAGTCACTGCCTTATAAAGGGTGAGACGATTTGGCCACATTATGCATTCATAAGATAGGGTATATCAGCAATATATCCCTGCCTTATAAGGCACAATGCAGCGTCAAAGCGCCCTCTTTATTTACTTTGAGATATGGTTTTGACCAAGAAAAACCTATCTTTTAAAGCGTCAATTCTCACCAAGGAGAATCAAGGCTCTTCCCAATTGTCTCACCAAGGAGAACAAAACAGGGATAAAGGACTAATCTACAAATCTCGAAATACGTAAAAAAAAGAGCTCACCAGTGTACCAGGGAAGCACGCCATCAGCCGACGTAGTAGGGGATTAACCTCTCGGGATATGCGACATGGTGGTCTGCAAAATAAAATAGGGGATCAGATACAAAAAAAAATTCAGTTAGGGTGACAAACTCTAACCCTAAAATTTTTACCCCCTCTTTATTGCAATTAAACCCCTCAGATCTCCAAATTCTACCCCCTGAAATATGAGCTCGGGGCGTCAAATCACAACCCTAACCTTCATATACAATCCCACAAATTCATTAAACATGAACTATGCCAAAATTATGGAAGATTTACTTGAGGAAAAGCTCGAGAATCCAACAAAAATCAGATCTTGAAGAAGGCTCGAACCGTGTGCTCGAGGGGCCTGAGAGAAAATTTTATATGGAGATTTTGAGGGATTTCTTAGTCTAAGATCAAAAGGAAAGATAGATCTAAGACAAATTTGAAGGTTTTGAGGAGAAAGGATGCACGAGGGAAGAGAAAACTCAAAAAAAAATGGAGAGGGGGGGGGGCGGCCCTAAAGAGAGGAAAAGAGGGTCTTTTATAGTGTTGAACCAGTCTTGAATCGGACCAGACCAGACTGAACCGGACCAGACCAAGTTGAACCAGATCTGACCAGGCTAAATCAGTTCAAAGGAGGCTAAACCAGGCCAAACCAGGCTGAACCAGACCAAACCAGGATGAATTAGTCTGAACCAGGCTAAACCAGTCTTGAACCAGTCCTGAACCAGTCTTGAACCAGGTTGAACCAGTCTTGAACCAGGTTGAACCAGTTCTGAACAAGTTTGAACCAAATTTGAACCAAAATTCAAATTGAAGCTGAACCGAGTATCGAATCGACTTCAAATTGACCGATGGTTCAGTCCCTTATTTATTCATTCCTCTCCCACACATTCGGAAGGGTCGGAAGATTTTTTGAGCCTAATTACTGGCTTTTTTGAGTCATTATCAGGCAGGTTCAGCTCATTCGGACCTGAAAAATACTCCGAAAAGTATACGAGTATAAACTACTTCTTAGTACTCCAATGAGGTATACGAGTATAAACTATTCCCTATTTTTGTTGAGAAGTTTCTGGAGAATATTTTTCTAAAAATATTCTTAAGGATAACTCAACAATACTTCGAAAAGTATACGAGTATAAACTGCTTCTTAGTACTCCAATAAGGTATACGAGTATAAACTATTCCCTATTTTTGTTGAGAAGTTTCTGGAGAATATTTTTCTAAAAATATTCTTAAGGATAACTCAACAACACTCCGAAAAGTATAAGAGTATAAACTACTTCTCAAGACTCCAGCAGACGTACGAGTATAAACTGCGTCAAAACGCCGGACAACGCGTTGCAAATGAAGATTCAACGCCAACAATTGATGGTCGGTCCTATGTTGAAACAGCAAACACGAGCTAAGGATCAGAAAATCAGGAATTGACTTCAAGTTCAAAATTCCGACAACGGTCAGACAATAAATGCAGCACCGGAACCCTTGCAGACATTCGACAAAGCACCGAATAGCCTGGAGGATTAAAAGAATCAAGAATACAAGCCATTCCAAGGTCCCGTTACACCGATTGAAGTTTAGGACAATCATATCCAAAGTACTCCAGACTCTTCTATAAAAGAATGAGGCTGAAATACTTTGGAGGGGGTATCTGTAGGCGTATAAAACTGCTTATAGGTCCCTTAACACATCTCGGCACGGTGATTTGACAAACCAACGAACCATCGGGCGATATATCCAAGCATATTCGTTAGACCACAACACAGAAGCCAAGTGAGACGTGACAAAGCGGATTAACGAGGCGACGAGGTTAACGAACCGCACGCAAACAACATCCAATCGCGTGCCCAATCAAGCTAACGGGTCGATGAATCAATGAGTCATCCAACCGTAGAGTCCACCACATCAAACAAGATCAGGAGCAGACTCGAACTCGAACACCAAAGCGGATTTACTGCCAAATCAGCATCCGGACTGCCAAATCAGAGTCCAGATCAACAATGAAGTTTGGATAAACCGCGAAACCAAAAAATGGACGAAGAAGTAAACACCTGGAGGGCTCGACAAAAATGGGAGAATCACCTCTTCCATCGGACTTATCTCTGTCTTATTGTCTCGTCTGAAAGTGATCGATTCGAAACGAGAAAGCAAAGGCTCCGCGTGCCTCACCTTCTGGTCTGGCTTGTTCCATAGCTAACGCGCTTAGGCTTTCTTCTAGCTAGGCTGCTTGTTTACTTGTTCTAACGCACTATGGCTATGGCTTGACTTTCTTTATAGCTAGTCATCCATTGCTTTTTCCATAGCCTGTACCTGTATAAGGTAAGGGGTAGGGTCTTTAGAAACTAGGCTTTCAGTTGAGCCCTGATCAGATTAGATTGTAAAGATGGGTTCTCCTGTAACCCAAGAGAACGCAGTCTTGTTCATCACTCCCGAAGCCGCCAACTAACCGGCATTCCCAAGTTCTTCTCCCATTCTTCCATCCAGTAATCGATTGGTTGCGAAAAGCCATCGACCAGAGAGGAGCTACTAAATTGAGCAAGCAGGACGATTCCTCCTAAGTAGAGCGAGATTTTAGAGAGCAGAACTCCCTCCTCAATGGGAATAGTGGATTCGCCTCTTATGCGTTGCTATCGGGCATCATCGGAGCTTCGCTTTTCGTGCATGCATTTGAAAGTGGACTAGATGCGAGTACTTTCCTTTCTTTCACTCCCGTCCAACAATTTCATTTCAGATAATAGTGAATCTGCTGACTATCTCCCGACGAGGGTCCCACTCCTCTATTTCAGTCCCACTCATATTATTGATTTGATCACAAGCCTTTACCTAACTCTCAATTAGCCCGTCAATCACGAATACCAAGTCAAGCCCCTTGGGTATACTAGTCAAACAAAAAGTGGGCCTCGTCCTCGTCTCCAGAAAAGTAGCTAGCGGCACCGGGACTTACTTCAAGCATTCATTCATTTCCTCTTCCTTCCAAATAGGATCCGGGTTCCGAGGACTCTTAATCAGAATCAGATACGACACATCAGCGATGACCCCCGCTCATCGGCAGTAATCATATTTAACAGAAACTAGAACGTCAAAAGCAAACAGGACTTCAGGAGAGTAGCTTTACAAGCCTGCTATTCCTTTCTGCATCCCCCTTTTTCATCGATTTCTTTTCTCATTACTATCCGGGCTATCACCTCTGGCCCATTGATCGCTGACACATACTCGATGGCCTAATCGATGACAAGCCTGGGATTAAGAGTGACATTCATACTTCCTGAGCTTGAAGGGAATCCTTTGCTTGAGGGGAGCTCTACCATCTACCAATATCTAAGTCAAAGGAAGCGCTTAATCCCTCACTCGGGCAATTCGCTCTAACTAAGGGCATAGCGTTAAGTGACAAGTGACGAAAGATGGCCAAAGCCGAGCCACCTAGGTGGCCCGGTGGCCGAGCCACCAAATGGTAGCTCGGCCATGGCCGAGCCACCTCTTGGTGGCTCGGTGGCTCACCGAGCCACCTCTTTGTGGCTCGGCCAGCCACCGAGCCACCTCTTTGTGGCTCGGTGGCCGACCGAGCCACCTAGGTGGCCAGCCGAGCCCAGATCTGTGCCCAGATCTGATCTGAAGTGCCTATAAATAGGCTTGAAGGCTCATTCTTTAAAAAGTTGGATTTTTGGTGAACTTTTGAGGGGAAACTCTGCTGAATTGAGAGCTCAACTTCGGAATCTTGAATCTTTGAAGACTCGGACTTTTCAAATCTGGTTCTTGGCGATCATCTACATCAAATAAGGCAGGAGGTCGAGAGAGTTCAGATCTGAGATCCACACGGTTATCCTCCGAATCAAAACTTGCCTTTTGATCCCGAGAAGAGTATCGATTTCGCTTGGTCGATTTCGATTACTTAGGGCTATTATTTCCTTGGTGAAATAATCCCCCCGGCTATTATTTCCTTCGTGAAATAACACCCGTCATACCGTGTAGATCCGACCGGATCAAGATCGTGCGGTGGTCCACGGATTAACCCCGACGCAGGCAAAGAACCCACACAAGCAAGAGACCGCAAAACAAGATCTTGTGATTTGTTCTAGAAAAGGAAAGTTGTAATCTTTTAAGATTTTTCTTTGATTTTGTTATAACCGGATCTTATAAAAAGACCGGATCTTTTGTAACCGATAAACTGTTGCTCAAGAAAACAATGACATCAATGAAAGCAATTTTTCCCGCGAACAGTCCAGGAATACACCTCCTTCGCGACCCCCTGAGAAAACAAAATGTGGTTAGGTCCAAAGAATTCACAAGTAAAATGATCAAAGGATATACAATAGAGAGATGTTACCTTCTCCGTCAGTAGGTGCGTTGCCAAATGACTCCAACCCAAAAGAGGGCGGATCAATATGTGACTTGTGCACTGTTTTCTTCTGCTTCGGGGATCGAGCCTGCTTATGAATAGTAGGTCTCTCCTGCCCAAACTTGGCATGTGAATTGACTCGTGAAGAAGCCTCGTTAGCGGATCTAGTTCTCGTGTGAAGGAAGGGATGAGGCTCTTCTTCTTCAACTGCTTCACCTGGATGGACATTTGCCATTTTGTTAGGACAGTAAATAAAACCTCCTGCTTTGACATTTTTGAAGTCATCGGAGGCTTAAACAAAGCAAACATATGAACCCAACAAATGATCACTAGATTTCTAAGTGATCTTGAGGAAAAGAAGGAGTCAGACAAACCTGGCTCGACACCCTCCTCATCACCATCAATCTTAATATCTCTGCCATCGCTGATGATTTATTCTGAGGTCACCTATTCATCATCAGTAGGAAGGAGCTCCTCCTCACCATCACCATCTATTTGCCTTTGCCAGAGGGTCTGGCAGGCTTCTTCCCCCACTTCCCCATAGGCTCAGTGTCACGAGCGGTCTTAGTGGTAGCCCTAACCTCTTCTTTGGCCTCTAACTCTGTAATATGCGTCAACCACATTGGCTCATTCGTAGCAATGAGCCACTTGCAGCAGAGAAAAATAAGTTGTGTTTTTTTCCTGTCATAGGAAGGGCGAAAGTAGCACTCGTGCAATCAGCCACGCTCCAAAGTATTGGGTCCTCTTGTTTTGATAATGATTTACAAACAATTTATAACTAATATTGTTTTTAGTATTTTGTTTTGTGTTGTTTAGTATATACAAGAAATCAAGCTAAACAAGATATATTGGAGATATGCATATCAAGTCAATCAATCCAAGTCCAAGCTTCAGAAGGTTCTTTTCTGGTATACTTAGTATAGGATTATATAATGTGTGTTAATTCTATAAGCTCAAATATACATATACATACACATTATATTTGTTAATTTTCATAAAAATAGGTGTTTTTATGCAAAATACATTCAAATATATTTTGGACTATACAAACCTTGTTTACATCTTTTATTATGTCCGTAAAAACATTACAAAAGTTTTTAGAACTTGATTTGAGCTAAAATATCAAAATCAACATATTTGAAAAAGATGTATTTTAGCACTTTTGAACATTTCTGAGTTTCCACAAATGGTAAGAGCAAATTGAAAAATTCTTTTCCAATATGTTCATATTCATGATTATAAAATTTTCCCAAAGTTTTACATTTTAAAATTTTTTTTGCTATTTTAGTAGAGCCTTGGAACACTCTTTTAAAAATGCAATTGCCATTTGCTCTCTGTTTTGTTTTGGTCGACTGGCCAGTCAACCGACGATTGTTAGTCGACTGAAAAATGGTCATCAGTCACCTGATGAGCTAGAAAATGAATACAATGGTTAGCTCATCAGTCGACTGATGCATTCCGTCAGTCGACTGACCAGCTCCAACGGCTATTTTTCCAGCCTTGAGTATTTTAACGTTTTTGCTTGTTTTTATTAGGTTGTGCCTTGGTTTTTCTTCCTATATAAACCCTAATTGTTCTCATCAGAATATTCATTCAAGAGGGTTTTAACAAGAGTTTAGAAGTGTTTAAAAGAGTGTTTAAGTATTTAAGTTTGAGTTTACAATGTGGTGACTTGCTCTTTCAATTGAGGAATTCATCCTTAATCTTCTTCATCCTCTATTGTGTTTATAGAGAAGTTTTTCTAACTCTTTTTTCTAGCAATTTATTATTGATTTTCATATTATTATTATTGCTAGTTTGCTAATTGAGTTTGGTTTTCTTTACACTCATTTTATCACACACACCCTATTTGAGCTTGTAGTATTTTATACATCATATATTGGGTTGTGGGTTTGTGATTTGAGAGATTGAGCTTACATTGAGTTCTCATCCAATTAGAGAAAATTTTATTGTAATTGAGCTTTATTGTGAGTTGCATATTGTATTACACTTGTACATCGAGAGAAGTGTGTGGTGAGAGATGGGGTCGGTTCCAAGAGGAGTAGGGTCGATAGTAAAGCCTAGTGAGAGGTGGTAATTCCGAACACTTAAGGAAGGTGACACGAGCTAGGCTAACACTTAGAAGGTGTGAAGTGTATTTGCAAGTGTGTAAGCTGTAAAGTTTCGGTGAACTAGAAAACCATAATGTGAGGTGTAAACATTATTCGGGTGAGCGTAGAAAATCCGGTTGTGATAGTGGAGATCTCCTCGAGGTTAGGAGTGAAGACGTAGGTCATGGGAGCCAAACTCTATGATCATATCTTGTGTTTGCGTTTATCTTTTGTGCTCTATCACTTGGGTTTATTTACACTTTTTCATATATCCTTGCATCTGTCAAATTGAATATCAAGATTGTTAGGATATATTTGTTAATAACTTTTAATCGGCATTAATATCTCATAAGATTAGCAATAACCCTATTCACCCTCCTCTAGGGTGCTTTCAATTGGTATCAGAACTTGGTGCTCTTGATTTAATATTTAACCGCCTTTAGTTAATGGTCCAAGCTTTAATATTATTGCTAATCTTGTTTTGATATTATTTATTTTGCTTGCCCATATATTATGAATATGTATGATAATTTTAGCTTTGGCTACAATATAAATATTGCTCCTAGATATAGTAACCTCCCTTATAAACAATGGTGTAGTAGATTCAAAAAAATTTTGTTAAGTCTAAAAATATAGATTTATGGGAAGTTATTGACAATGCTTATATTGTGCCCACTTCATAGAAATTCAAGTGGAGCAAACATGACAAGAAAATGTTTACAATGAACAAGTTAGTGTTAGAATTTATGCATAATGCTTTTGGTCCATATATTTCTAAGGAACTTGCTCATTTTGATAGTGTTATATAATTTGTAAATTATTTGAAGCACATCAAGGAAACTTGGAGGCGATCCGACGATCTTTGGCGGTTCCCTCTTCAAGTTCACATGGAGCCTCTTCATGCACACGGCTACTAGGTGATAGCCCTAGTGAGGTATGTAAGTCCGATAACGAAAATGATTTTACTATTGATGAACTTTCACATAACCATAAATTATTAATGCATGATTATAAAAAATTAAAACGTAGCTACATTGACTTAAAAAGCAAGCTTGTCGAAATTAAATCCTCTCATAAAACACTAGACATTAAGTTTGATCTCATTGCAAATAAAAATGTAAATCTTAAAGAATGCAATGAAAAATTAAAATTGGAAAATACTAGTTTGTTTCATGCTAAATGTGATGCTATATTAGAAGTTAAGAACATTAGAAAAGAGCTTACTTCTTTCAAAATTGATCGTGCATGTTCTACTTCTAATAACAATGCCTATGTGAAAAATGATGAGTTGAATCAAGTTTGAAATAAAATATTTACTTTAGATTCAACATTAAAAACTTACATTGTTAATAACAACAAGCTTATGGACTTGTGTGTAAAGTCCCATAAAAATATTTCTAAGAAACCTATTCACTATGCACACAAGTATAACAAAATTTACAAGTGTATCATTTACGGCCAAAAAGGCCATATTGCTAAATTTTGTTATGATGCACAAAAATCTACCATGTCTAAAATCATTGTGCATCCCATCGATCTACTTCATCTTATACACATGCAGATACATATATTGCACATCATAAACATGCTCATGTGTACAAATGTGATGTTTGTGGTCGGTTTGGTCATTTGGCCAAGTATTGTTTTCATTTAAAAAGAAATTTACTTTTTCCAAATGTTTCTAAAGAACCACATGTGTTTAAGTGCAATATTTGTGGTAGATTTGGACATCTTGTAAAATTTTGTTATGATTTGCAAAAATCTTCTAGATTGCAAAATGTTCCAAATAGACCATTATTTATAAATGTTTTGCATTTACAAAAAGCTTCAAATAATTCATCTTTGTTTGCAAATGTTCTACGTGCACACCCACATGGTCAACATAAGAAAATACATCCTTTTCGTTGTACTTATTACAATCGAATGGGTCATTTGCATAATTATTGTTATGACCGGGCCCGTGCACAAAATGTGCCTAAAAAGGATCATAACCCTAGGACTTTAAGCTTAAATTATAGGGGTCGTGTCCCTAGACTCTTTGGTACTAAGAGTAATTGGGTACCAAAACATGTTTAATTCTTTAAGATTTTTTTTTTAGCTTTTAAGTTCTTCACGTTCTTAAAGACCATTTTTATTTAAGTTTTATAAACTAATTGAAAACAATTTTATATTTGGTATTTGATTTGAAAAGTTATCATTCATATTTTTTCATAATTCTCTTTCATAGATTTTCATGTTTTCATCCTTTATGAATTGATACGATTTTTATCAAGATGATTTTTTATGCTAAAACATCATTTTTGTTATTATACCTTGTTTTCAAATTTTTAGGTTTGAACTATGTGTTTATGTTTATGGGATCATTTTAAATTACTCTTATGATGATATTTATGTGTTTGAGCTTCCAAATCATCTATTTTGAGGTTTATAATGTATTCTTTATGTGATTTGATCAAGTTTTACAAAGAAGTTCTCATTGATCAAACACTTTTTAGGTATATAACTTGTTTTGATTTTATATATGAGAGATTTATGTTTTAGCAACCCCCTGGATGTATTGATTCTTTGATTCATGTCATGTTTACTGGGTTTTCATACGGATTGAAACGTGTTTATTATAATTTGTGTTATCCTATGCATAATTTTTCTTGATCCTTATGGATTAAACACAAAATTGTTTGATATTATTTTGGCATGTTTGTGCATATAGTAAAAAGATGTTTCCCATATTATCTATTTGTGAACATCTTTAACCAATCTTTTTGCTAAAAGATTGTTTTATAAGAAATGATTTGAGTACTCTTATCTTTTGAACTCAAATATTTTCTTGATTATTTCTTCATCAAAATAATATCTTATGTTTTCCATGAACTTTCACTTGAATTGCCTTTTGGTATTATTTATTACCATTCATGGATTCATGAATTCTCATGATTTTCCTTCATGCACATTTTTTTTTGTTTTTCATGAGTTTTAATATATGAAACTACATATTAATTTGTTTATGTATTAAGACACCATTTATCTTTATATGTTCTCAATCAATCATAGTTTATATCTGATGATTTATAAATTTTTTAAAACTTTTGATTTTTTTATATATATCTTATAGATATATACTTATGTTTTAGACTCTTATGACACATTATCTTTATGACACATGCATATGTGGTCACTTGGTCTATCTTTGTATATGAGTTGTGTTTAGCATATCTTACATTTATGCTTACTCACATAGTTGCCATGATTTTTATTGCATATATTCTTCATGGCATTTTGATAGGGGGAGTTGTGTTAAGTTCTTTTTTATTGCATTTACTCTCCCGTAGTAATTTTTGTTATATACTTATTTTATGGTTTGAAAAATATTTTGATGTAGTGACTTCTGTTATGAAGTTTGATTTGTGTTTGTATGGCACTTAAATGTTTAGTTGTTTTGGTTGTTTAAGTTGTTTTTTGTTTGTGTAAGCTTGGTTGGTGTTTGAACATGTGAGTGTTGTGAACTCTAAATTTTGCTTATATATATATCTCATGTTCATCTCCTTATGCCTCTTTTGATAAAATGTAAAATGTGTAGGTACGGTTGTGTTTATATATATTCGATGTGTATTCTTGCTTACAACATATATCTATTCGTGCTTTGTGGCTAACCATTCTTACAGGCTTTTAAATAGGGGGGAGAGTCCCTATTTTCTATATTTCTTACCTGTGCTTGTGTGTAGGGGGAACTTATAGCTCTTAATATATTTTTTCTCATTTTTGATGTTGTCAAAGGGGGAGAAAATTGTGAGTATATAGTATTCATTTTTAATTAGTTTCTTAACTTTTTATGCATATTGGTAAATTGTTTGTCATCAACAAAAAGAGGGAGATTGTTGGGTCTTCTTGTTTTGATAATGATTTACAAACAATTTATAACTAATATTGTTTTTAGTTTTTTATTTTGTGTTGTTTAGTATATACAGCAAATCGAGCTAAACAAGATATATTAGAGATATGCATATTAAGTCAATCAATACAAGTCCAAGCTTCAGAAGATTCTTTTCTTGTATACTTAGTATAAGATTATATATTGTGTGTTATTTCTATAACCTCAAATATACACACACATTACATTTGTGAATTTTCATGAAAAATTTTGTTTTTATGCAAAATACATTCAAATATGTTTTGGACTATACAAACCTTATTTACATCTTTTATTATGTCCATAAAAACATTACACAAGTTTTCAGAACTTGATTTGAGCTAAAATGTCAAAATCAACATATTTGAAAAACATGTATTTTAGCACTTTTGAACATTTCTTAGTTTCCACAAATGGTAAGAGCAAATTAAAAAAATTCTTTTTCCAACATGTTCATATTCATGATTATAAACGTTTCCCAAAGTTTTATATTTTTGGAACTTATTTGCTATTTTTAATAAAGCCTTGGAACTCTCTTTCAAAAATGAATTCAGGCTGATAACTGGTTATTAGTTGACTGATCAGTCGATTGATGACATCTTTCGACTGACCAGTCGACTAACAATAGTGCCTACAATTGCTATTTTGCTCTCTGTTTAGTTTTGATCGACTGACCAGTCGACTAACGATTATCAGTCGACTAAAAAATGGTCATCAGTCGACTGTTGAGCTGGAAAATGAATACAATGGTCAAGTCATCAGTCGAGTGATGCATTCCGTTAATCGACTGACCAGCTCCAACGTCTATTTTTCCAGCCTTGAGTATATTAACGTTTTTGCTGGTTTTCATTGGATTTTGTGCCTTGGTTTTTCATCCTATATAAACCCCTATTGTTCTCATCAGAATATTCATTCAAGAGGGTTTTAACAAGAGTTTAATAGTGTTTAAAAGAGTGTTTAAGTGTTTAAGTTTGAGCTTACAAAGAGGTGGCTTGCTCTTTCAATTGAGGCATTCATCATCAATCTTCTTCATCCTCTATTGTGTTTATAGAGAAGTTTTTCTAACTCTTTTCTCTAGCAATTTATTATTGATTTTTATATTATTATTATTGATAGTTTGCTAATTAATATAGGTTTCATTTACACTCATTTTATCACACACACCCTATTTGAGCTTATAGGATTTCATCTATCATATATTGGATTGTGGGTTTGTGGTTTGTGAGATTGAGCTTACATTGTGGTCTCATCCAATTAGAGAATATTTTATTGTGAGTTGCATATTGTATTACACTTGTACACCGAGAGAATTGTGTGGTGAGAGACGGGGTCGGTTCCAAGAGGAGTGAGGTCGGTAGTAAGGCCTAGTGAGAGGTGGTCATTCTGAACACTTGAGGATGGTGACACGGGCTAGGCCAAAACTTAGAGGGTGTGAAGTGTTTATGCAATTGTGTAAGTTCTAAAGTTTTTGGTGAACTAGAAAATCGTATTGTGAGGTGTAAACATTATTCAGTTAAGCATAGAAAACTTGGTTGTGATAGTGGAGATCTCCTCGAGGGTAGGAGTAGAGACGTAGGTCGTGGGGACCAAACTCCGTGACATATCTTGTGTTTACGTTTGTCTCTTGTGCTCTATCACTTGTATTTATTTACTCTTGTTCATATATCCTTGCATATGTCAAATTGAATATCAAGATTGTTAGGATATATTTGTTAGTAACTTTTAATCATCATTAATATCTAATAATATTAACAATAACTCTATTCACCTCCATCTAGGGTGCTTTCACAAAGCAACGCTCGAACACTATCTATAAGACCGCCCTCAGTTCTCAGCTCTCGACTTGGATTCCCAATGTATAGTTGGTCGTAACCAAATTGACAAGTGAATGGACACGGAAGGTAAGGCTCTATGTGACAGCACTCCTTCATATTGTTAGGTCTCATGTTATGAGCCTACATCTTCTAATCTTGTTTTGATGATTACAAACAATTCCTAATATTGTTTGTCTAGTGTTTATGTTTCTTATTAGGTATTCTAGACAAACAATATGTTGGAGGATGGATGGATTATGCCATAACGATCATATCAAATGGAGGTTGGCGGAATTGTGGAGTGAAGCATTGCATTCAAGTTAAAGATCCAAGATCTCGCTTCATCCGCATGTGTACCAAGTCAAGCTTATTGAAGATCAAGA
>BQKN01064179.1:70741-91427 GCA_022839385.1 Asparagus kiusianus
TTTTAGGTTTTATATTATGTGTGTTAGTACTTTAAGCTCAATTATATACACACATACACGTTTTGGTTTTTGTGTATATATATAGTTTATATATATACATATATGTTGTGGTTTGATTTTGTAGATATGAAACAAATATATATTCATATATATGTTCATATGTTTCATATTCTATCATATTTGAAAATATTTTGTTTTTGGTTTATGGACTTGATAATATGTTTTTATATCTTTTCCTAAGTCTATAAAGCCATACAAAAGTTTCCAAAAGTTTGTTTAAATCAAATGTCAAAAACATGTATGTTTCCTTTTCATGTTTTTGAACATATTTGTAAAATGATATGTTTTTAATTTTGGCAAGTGCAATTCCAAAAATTCTTTTTGTAACATGTTCATTTACATGTTTACAATGATTTCCCAAAGTTTCATAATTTTTGGAATTTATTTGTTATTTTTAAAGGCACTTTAAAAATTAGTTTTTCAACATGAACAGTGCCTGTGCATGTTTATAAGTCGACTTATAAACCCTGACAAGTCGACTTATGAAATACTCTGGAATGTGCAAAAACTCTCTGCCAAGTCAACTTACTCGAACTGTTAAGTCGACTTATGTCATTTTCCAAGTCGACTTATGTGCTGAATTTTATGTGTTATTTTCATCTGGCAAGTCGACTTATGTGATCTTTCAAGTCGACTTATGTTAAGTCGAATGCAAGTCGACTTATAAATCTGACCGTTGAACAGTAACGGCTATTTTCCAGATCTGTTTTTGTGTGGGTTTTTGGTCATTTCCATAGGGTTTTGGCTGATGTCTTGGGTTGTTATAAATACCCCATTGCATTTACCTCTCCCACTAATGAAGAGAAAAGTTTTAAAGTGTTTTTACAAGTTTTTTTAAGGGTTTCTAAGTGTGTTTAAGAGTTTGGTTTGTGGAGCAAATTTCACAAGAGCAAGTGGAGATCATCCTTGGTGTTTGAACATTCATTCTTCTCCTTCTCTCTTGTCATCTTTAGAGAAGTGTTTCTAAACTCATCTAGCAATTTATTATTTTAATTATAAATTTCCATAAGCAAGATTTACATTGAATTTAGTTTAATTGTTTTATTGATACTCTTTGTTCACACACAACCTATTGAGCTTATTGTATTTACATTCATAGTATAATTTGGGGTTGTGGGTTTGTGACATTGAGAGTGTGCTTAATTGAGTTCTCGCCTTGTATTAGAGAACAAATCTTTTGTTGTGAGCTTTCATTGTGAGATCACTTGTATTACACTAGTACACCAAGAGGAGTGTGTGGTGAGAGACGGGGTTGTCCCAAGAGTAGTGGCGTCAGTAGCCTAGAGAGAGGTGATAATTTCGAGCACTTGAGGGAGACACGGGCTAGAGACCAACACTTGAGGTTGTGGTTAGTGTAGTTATATTGTGAGTGATTGTAAAGTTTTTGGTTAGCTAGAAAACCGTATTGTGAGGTGTAAACGTTTTTCGGGTAAGCGTAGAAAACCCGGTGTGATAGTGGAGATCTCCTCGAGGTGAGGAGCGGGGACGTAGGTCAGGCGGACCGAACCTCGTGAACATATCGTTTTGTTTGTGATTGCATTGGCGCACTTTTATATTCGTGCTTATTATTCATATTGCCTTTGTCAATTGCACATTGTTTATATTCCCACTATCTTATGTTGTTTGTTTCACCCTTGTATTAGTTGTATATCCTTGCATATATATCTTGTCATATATCATACTTGCTAGGATATTTGTCAATTAGTTTTTAATTTGGCATAAATCGGATTAGATTAGCATAAACCCTATTCACCCCCCCCCCCCTCTAGGGTTCCTTCCTAGTGGCAACAGGGTACTTTCAATTGGTATCAGAGAACTTTCACATATAACGGATGAGATATCTGAGACGGATATTCATCAACCACCGGAAGCAACCCACATCAAGGATAGTATGCCCTATCCTTGGCCTCTATTCATTAATCAGCAAATCATTATAATAGCTGGAGAAACAAGGGAAGCATTTGAAGAATTCCTAGTATTTGTGGATGTGAAGCTTTTGCCTTACCTCAAGGAAACCATTCCCTACCCACCTGCTCTCTTCTAATGACTACAAGAGAGAAATGGAAGGATCTGCGATGCTCGGTGTTGACATTAGGTCGGGACGATGGAGAATAAGCCACACCATCAGATAAGTATATGGGATATCGACCTTGATAGGGGGACTCTTGGTCAATGGCTTACGCCCCACCTGTGTAAAGCTAGAAACTATGTATTAAAGCCCGCTTTGTATATCGGTGACCATCGCCTGAAGTAAGGAAAGGTCCTTCCTATAAGGAAAGGTCCTTCTCATAAGAAAGCTGGACGGTAGGGAAGAGAACCTCTATATGTAAGGCGGTGGATAACTGATATGGTACGACACAATCCTTCAGCCAAATGGCGATATATTCTGTAAGAAGAGTAACAGGCCGAATCCGCTTCTGGGCATACCACAGGAATGTTCGAAACTTGGTCCTCGCAAGAAACTTGCCCTCGGCAGTAGAAGTAGTGTATGATTGGGCACCTATCTTCTTGATCAGGTTATTGATATCTAAGGGAGTTAGAGGAGTTAACTCACAAACTGCTTAACAGAACTATCCTCTAGGTGATAGAATAGGTAGTCGGTGAATTGCTTCACGCTTAGTTATGGTAATGTATTCTTCGCCAGAACATCTACGCTAGCTAAAGCTGTATAATAATGACACGTAAGATCCCACAACGTGTCGTAAATATCGGGAGAGGCTTTCTCCAATTGCCTTAGCTGTCGGTTGGGGGGGTACTCCTGATATGGATGATCACCCATAGGAAGTCTAGAAATATTTTGCATCGCATGAAGAGCCAACCCCAACTGTCCATTGCGAGTCAAAAAAGTATTGGTGTCAGGTTTATAAAGCTCCAACAATGTAAGAAATGATGCTTGTTGATCTGCAATCCATACATACTACATGTATTGGTGTATATAATCTGCTATTCTTCTACTCATTACCCTAGCGTCTAAGAATATAGCTCGTCATACGGGTCCACCACATCTTCGCCAATGAGTGCACCTATCCATAACACCTATATCCTGGCACAGGGAATTCCCTCCCAAGTCTGGTAAGACGATTACTCACCATGTTGGTGACTATCGACAGCTCATCCGGTGGTACTGTATTAAGTCCCAAAATACTTGGTTAGAGACCACGAATAAAGTCTCGTCCATCAGAACCCAGGGTCTTCTGGTAAGTAATAAACCCACAATAGACTAGCTCATGATCATCCGTGAGATACCAAGGCATCACCCCAGTCATGGCTTGCTTCCTCAAATGTGCAAGGGTATAGTAACGAGGAATATGGGGAATATATAGCGAACTCCTGCCATCCTCATTCAACCAATGCTCATCCTCAAGTGTTAGCATATTCGAGTCTGCAACATGATCACCAACAGACTTCTCTAGGGTTTGAGTAGAGCTGAGATACTTAGTAAGTGGGGCATCAGTAATCAGCCATCGTATGGTACGATATCCCCATCTCACACAAGCCGAGGAATTTCCCCGGGCCCATCCGGATTGAATTGAGGAGTTATAGTGATGAGCGGTGCATCGTCAATATTAGTAAAAGTCTCGCTGCTACCACCACTTGCCGCATAAGATGAGAACACATCCGAGAGAAATTCAACTAAAAATAAATAAAACGCAGTCAAAAAAAATATTTCTAAGGTAATACAAGAAGTTGAACTCATCTCGCAAATCCATGAGATAGAGTCACTACCTTGTAAATTAGCGAGAGGATTTCAACAACTTCACATGTAAGGGACAATGTACATTATTGCATAAATAACGTGACAACATACCCCACCTGACGGAGTGCAATACAACATGGAATTGCCCCATTTACCTTAGGATGTGTTTTAATGAAACAAAACATGTATTTTAAGTGTTAATCCCCACAAAGGAGGATATCTGCTCTTCTCGAATGTCTCGTAAAGGAGACAAGCGAGGGTGCAACACTCAAAATATTAATTAAAGTTTACAAAAAGCTATAAAGGCTCACCCCTATATGAAGAAGTCGTGGGAGTCATTCTCTCAATATGCTGAGAGGCCGATCAACTACTGTGAAAACGTGGCCGCCTTGGAGACATTGCTAAGTTGCAGAGAAAATTAGCGATTCAGGTATAATTTCCAATTCAAGAGCCTGAAATTAAAAGGAAAATTATGAACTTTAGCCAAAATCCTACAAACAAAATGGAATTTTTTCGGTTGAAGTCTAATTATACCTACAGGATTCATATATACAAATGATGGGTTCGATTTTCATCCAAAAAACCTCAAATTCAATTTTTGGCTAAAATGCCCAAAATACCCTTCATGCTCAAAGCTCAATATTAAGCCATGAGCTCATAAAAATTTTGGCCATGAGTGAAGGGGTGACTTCATCATCTTCAATATCAAAACATTTTGGCCACCATAGGCATGCAACCCAAGTTAAAGACTTTGGCCGAATCCAGCATATCCATGCTCAAATTTTTGGCCATCAAAGCCATCTCAAAGATCCAAACAATTCGGCCATGGGCATGCAAACCCAAGTGCGAAGAATTTTAGCCATAAAAGTGGCACCCCCTCCAAAGTTTCAGCCACATCCACCATCAAACCCACATCGAATTTTGGCCATCCTCACCATGCCCACTTCATGTCCAAGTTCAAAAATTTCAACCATCACTCATGAACTCTTACATACAACAACCCATGATCTTTTGAACCAAATCAAACATACAAAGTCAAAGCAATGGAGAAAAGCTTACCCAAATAGAAGCTTGAACCCAAGAAGCTTGAGAATCTGATGCAAAAAATCTAAGTTTTGAACTTGAAAACACACTAAAAAAACCTAGACCTTGAGAGTGATTTTCGGTCAAATAAGAGAGAGGGTTACTGAAATATTTTTGAGGGGTTACAAGGGTTTTAAATGATAAGAGTTTGAGTGGATTTGGAGTTCTTAAAGAGGGAAAGTTATGGGTTTGAAAGAGTTTGAGAAAGAAGGAAGAAGAAGAGGGGGAAGATAGAAACGGTTTTGAAGTGGGGGTTTAAAAAACCCTTGGACAAAAGACCCCCTCTCTTTCTCTTTCTCTTTCTTTCCTTAGGACCAGCCACTCTCTCTCCCCTTCATGTTCTCTCTCTCCCCTTCACATTCTCTCTCCCCTCACACACCCCCATGCAAAACACAACTTGTGTTTCTCTTGGGTGAAACATAAGTGGTTTCTCACACATGAACGAGACACCATATGTGTTTCGACCATCAGGGAATGTCCTCAGGTATTTTCGCTCGTTATCAACTATTTTTGCCCGTTATTAGCTGTTTTCACCCGTTATCGGCTATTTTTCACCCATTATCGGTCGTTTTAACCTATTTCGATATATTCAAAGCTCGTATTTATACTCCAATCAGTATACGAGTATAAACTACATCTCTATGAATCTCCAACGGGTACACAAAGTTAAACTAATTATCAAAACTCTAAGGAGTATATGAGTATAAATTGATTCTCTGTGCTCCAACGCTTTAAGAGCTTAAACTGTGTAGACTCCAGCTAACGTATGAGTATAAATTGTGTTCACGCCAGTCAACGCATTATAATAAAAGTCAGTACCAGTCAACGCATTGCAACGAAGGTCTAAGCCAGTCAACACATTGCAAATGATAGTAAACACCGGTCAATGCATTGCAACGAAAGTCGACGGTGGTCAACTCGTAGCAACGAAGGTTCAGGATGAGATTCCAGGTCAAAAGGATAATCCTAGGGACTTCAATTGTGATTCAGATATGAATTCCCAATGAAGGTGATCAGTTCAACATTGATTCAATGACACAAGCTAAATTCAAAAATCAACACACCAACTTAGGTCAAGATTTCGATAATAGTCAGATGATAAACACATCACCAGAAGAAATTTAGACTATTCGACAAAATATTGAATAGACTGAAAGCCAAAAAAGTCTAAGAATTGAAGGCTCGATGTATTATATCCAAAGTACTTCAGTCTCCTCTATAAAGAATGAGGCTGAAATAATTTGGAGGAGGTATTTATAAGCGTTAACCTATAGGTTGCCATACACAACTCGAGAAAAAGAGAAGATGATGAACGCCATCATCTGAGTCAAAGAGGATTATTTGATACCGTGAAGAAGCGATCGGGTGTATGAAGCGAGTCGACGGAGTGTACGAGTCAACAAAACGGGCGAAATGGCAAAACGATGGACAAACAACCTCGTGTTTTGCACCTATAGTGCAAAACACCCTTGGTGTTTCGTACCCATGTACGAAACACCCTTGGTGTTTCGCACATGGTGCGGTGCGAAACATTATGTGAAGCACTAAGAGTGTTTCGCACCTATTAGGACTCTTGAGACATGTTTTGGTGGTTTTTAATCTATTTCGATGGTTATAGAACCTCCCCAACTGCCTTGAAGATATCCATAAATGTGGGAGAGTTATTAAAGATGTTGCCAACCGAACATAAGGTCAAATTTTGAGTTCTAATCTGAAAACAGGGCATCAAGAAGCTTATATAATTGGGAATTTTGAGCTTGAGGCGAGTTGCAAACCTTGTGTGAGGAGGAACAAGAATTTTAGATTAGAAGGCGAGTTCTTCGCATAAAGAAGAAGAGTTCGAGAGATCTGTGACTCCTTCAGTCCTTCAACCATTTCCTTGGGATCAGACTTTGTTTTAATCTTGAGAAGAGTACTGATCACGCTTTGTCGATGGATTTACTTCTGTTCTTGTGTCTTTTATGATATAAGAACATCGAGTCTTCATTCCGTTCAACTTGGATTTGATTTCTTGGTGGTCTACGGACTAACGTGTCCCTAGCACAGATAAAGATCTCATGCAAGCAGCGGGTGATAAACGTCATCTACGTGTATTTCTAGGAAGTTGTAATTTTTTTCATTTATTCGTGTAAGAGAAGTCTTATAAAAGGACTCACTCTTATGAACTTATTGTAAGTCGATAAACCATTGTAATGAGTTCCACAATAAAACTAACTTTCAACATAAACAGAGCTGGCTTATGTAGAAGAGTTCTCTAGATTAGAGCAACAAATTTTTAGACATAAGCTCCATGTGGATTGATCTCACTATCTCTTGTATCTTTCATTTTCTCTTTATTAATAAAATAAAATTTTTGCTCAGTGCATTTTTATTATGATTTCTCATTCTGTTTAGAATAATTAACCATAATACTCATAGGATTGTTGGTAAACCCCCAGCCATCAACGGATTTGATAAGCCTTCACCGACTACCATTTAAAATCGAGCTAGCATGTGAATTGTCTAAGTTCGTTCAACATGTAACTTGTGCTAAAAGAATGAATTCTCTTAGACTTATTGCTACAATACTAAATACGTAGACTTCATCATTTCTCATAGGAATAGATTACCCAACAATACGTATTAGGCGCAGGCTTATCTCTAATAAGGGATAGAGATAAAGTCCCCCATGCATGAAAGACATCGATTTTGTCATTATTATAACAACTGGCTATGATATTAAATACTTAGGCTTCATCATTTTTATAGGAACGTACCATCTGATAATGTGTGTTAGATGCAAATTTATCTCTATTAAGGGATTGAGATAACATCCTCCACGCGTGTAAGGCATGGATTTTGGTGTTGAGGAAATTGTGTCTTCTCTTGAGGCAAACACGAACCCTGTGTTTTGTCTTCTCTTGGGGCAAAGATGAACTCTATGTTTTGTATACTCTTGGGGCAAAGATGAACCATGTTTTATCTTCTCTCTGGTCAAAGTCAAACCCTGTGTTTTTTCTTCACTTGGGGAAAAGATGACCTTGTTTTTTGTCTTCTCTTGGGGCAAAGATGAACCTTGTTTTGAAGAGGAAGAAAGTATTTTCATATCTTCCGATTCAAAAGAGACTCAGAGTAGGATCTCCACTCTGAGAATCTTGTAAAGGAAACTAAGAGTGGGAATTTCACTCCGAGAATCAAAAAGGTCCAGATAACCCTAACTGTCTAAAAGTTTGATTACCCAATCTGAAGGTGGACCTCTTGTTTATTGAGGGGGAATACTCGTTTTGGCCCTAACTATAGAAAGGTTTGACCAAGGGAAAGTTTGAGACGACCCTAACTGTAGGAAGGTTTGATCGCTTGATTTTAGTGGAGACCTCTTATTTATCGAGAGGGGATTCTAGTTTCGGCCCTAACTATAGGAAGGTTTGACTGAATGAAAGTTTGAGACGACCCTAACTGTAGGAAGGTTTGATCGTTCGATTTGAGTGGAACTCTCGTTCGTGGAATGAATCGAGAGGGGATTTTAGTTTTGGTCTTAACTATCGGAAGGTTTGACAAAATGGTAGTTAGGTAGTACAAATAACAGTGGGAGTGTTGATTTTCACAAATCACTTTGTCAATATAGTCGGAGCTCTTGGTGTCAAGTTATGAGACATTAACATGAAGGGGGTTTGATAATTTTTATGGATCGACAAGTTAAAATTTCAAGTATTATGTCAAGATTTTAGCAGTGGGAGTGTTAAAGGCCTCGACACAGTGGGGGGTTTGAGTGGATTTAACCATAAAAGGAGGAAAGAAGATGTTTTCTTATCTCTTGCTTTCTTTTGTGGTTGACGATTCTAGTTTGGTAGACCCACCGTTAATTGATTTGATTAGTGATGGATTTGATGGTGGAGGACCATGAATTATTGAACACTCCACAATCACACGGTGGGAGTTTGGTGAGGGAATATTGACTAGATCAAGTCATTGAATCTCATCTCAATGAAAGAGTGCTCAATGAGTCACAGTGGGAGGGTTGAGGAAATTGATCCTAGCGATTGAAAGTAACCAGGATTATGGATGAAGGAAAGAAGATATTTTGTTATCTTTCACCTTGCAAAAAATCCCTGGTTATTAGGAAGATATCGATGACCGAGAAGGGGTTTGGCAACTTGTTCCTAGTGGGTTGAAGCAGATGAGATGTGCTTCATCCTTAAAGGGATTTATGGTCATAGTGGCAGAGTTTTAATAACCTTAGTAATGATTAAATAACCACAGTGGGGGAATCTTAATCATTTTTATAATGATTAAGAATAAATTATTCAGATGGTTGGTTTTCATCTTAAATAATCTTTTGATCTCAGGTTATCCTTAAGAATTCCATGGGTAGTATTCTCCAAGAACTTCCCATTGAGTGTAACACTATACAAAAACTTAAGTTGCACATGTTGAATAGGTTATCCTGAATGTACTAAGGATAATACTTCTTCAAGAACTTCTCATTTATTGGCATCATGATTTTGTCACCGTCTTGAGTGATCAGGCGATATGCACCGTTTGAGTAGGCTATCTCTACTACAAACGACCCTTCCTATTTGGGCTGGAACATGCATTTCTTCTTAGAATTGAGTACCATTGGTTGCCGAACGACAAGAACCTAGACTCCTTCCTTAAAACTCCATTGTTGGACTTTCTTGTCAAAGGCCTTAGAGATTTTGGCGTGGTAAAACTCAATTTGCTACTGAGCTTCTAAGCGTTCACCTAACGTCTTGAGTTCTTTGAGACGTTTCTGGTGTTGTTCCTCCATCGTCATCCCCGTTGCTATGGCAATACGAAGAGATGGAATTTGGATTTCTAAAGGAAGGATGGCCTCACACCCATGTACTAGAGAATATAGGGTTGCTCTGGTAGGCGTGCAGACTGTGGTATGATAGGCCTAGAGGGCTTCGCTGAGTTTGTCATCCCAATCTCACTTGTTTGTTCTTATGAGCTTCGACAAGATCTTGATGATGGTCTTGTTGAAGGCCTTAGCCAGACCATTTGTGGTGGGATTGTAGGCTGACGATGAGATGTTCTTGAATTCTGAACTTTTCACATAATTTGATGAAGGCGTTGCTGACAAACTGAGGGTCATTGTCATATACGATTCACCTTGGAACACTATATCGGTAGATAATATGGTGTTTGATGAATTTAAATTGCTTTGGCCCACTTAGAGAAGTAGTTGGTGATTACCAAAATGAAATGATCACCTTTAGCTAATGGAGGGAAAATATGACCCACGACGTCCATTCCCCATGTCTCGAATGGTCATGATATAGTCGAAGGGTGTAAATGCTTTAGGGATTAATGCATGTTTTAGCATGTATTTGACATGCGTGGTACCGTCGGGCATACGTGACTACGTCTTTGACCATGGTTGGCCAACAATATTCGATCCTCCTGAGACAGTCACATAATTTAGGACCAGGTTGGTTCGCACCATAGGTTCTATTATGTGCTTCTTTGAGAGCCTCCTCTACTTCTTTGGTCGAAAGACATCGGAGTAGCAAGCCATCATACGCACGGTGATAAAGTGTCTGAGTCATTGCATTGTAGTAGAATCTTGATGTTCTTCATCAGACCAAGTATCTTTCTTTTACATCTTCAGGTAATATACCATGCAAGACATAATCAATAATGGGGAAAAGCAAATCTCGAGGTTTGAATCCCACTCTTATCATGTGTATTTCTTGATGTCAAAGGCACATTCCAATATGAAGAGTTAGTGAGTTCTCACACTGATCAACTATTCTATCTCGGAAGGCTATACCAGAGATACTGCTAATGCCGCCAGTATATCTGCATAAGCGTTCTGCAGGCGCGGGATGTACTCAATGAAGAATTCTTCAAATAAGTCAACCATCTCGACGGCCGCCTTATGGTATGGGACCAGATCTAGGTTCCTGACTTTGTATTCTCCTCGAACTTAGTTGATTATCAGTTGAGAATCATCAACAGCTTCAAAATACTCGACCCTCAGTTCTTTGGCAAAACTGAGTCCAATGAGCAGTGTGTTATATTCGGCCATGTTGTTGGAACATGTCCGATCAGTGAAAAGGCTTAAGACATCACGTATTTATCTGGGGAAACTAAGAAGACTCTAACTCGTGAAGAGAATTTGGAACGTCTGGGAGCGCTTGCCCAATAGTTGCACGGGAAACACCGTCGAAGTACAATTGCCACACCTATCGATGAGAGGTAGTATTGACTTTGTGGATTTCATCCGGCAAATCTTCATATAATTCAGCTGTATCTTTCGTAGGATTAACTGGTAGAAGATCACGAATTGCTTGTCCTCTGACCAACTTTTATTATTTAAAGTGAAGGTCGTACTGAAATAGGAGCAGGACCCATATTGCTAGCTGCTAATTCATGGAAGGTGGTTGCGTTATGAACACTCGAATCGGATTGATATTTTAAATGACGTATATCGTCTATCTAACTAGCTAGTGCTACATCTTTTGGATTACGAACACCAGAGCGAGGTGCTCCTTCTTGATCATCAGATAACGAGATTCAGTGCATACTAATGTTCAACTCAGGTAATATACTACTTGCTCGTGATCGTTGTCATCATCTTGTGCAAGTAGAGCACTCAATGAGTGATTCGTAGCCTTAACATAAATCAAGAATGGTTTCCCTGACTTTGGTGCAACGAGAACAGGAGGATTTGATAGGTATGTTTTGATATCCTCAAATGATTTTTGACAAGCATCATCCTAGATAAACAACACATCTTTCTTTGTAAGCTTAGAGAATGGTTGCCATTTTTCGGATACATTCGAGATGAACCGATGGATGTAAGCCAATCATCCTTATAATCTTCTGAGTTCTTTAAGATTTCTTAGAGGTTGCAACTCATGGATCGCTTTCACTTTATCGGGATCAATGTGGATACCCTTCATAGTGACGATGAATCTGAAGAATTTACCACTAGACATTCCTTGGAAAGACTTGGTAGGGTTCATCTTTAATTGGTGTCTCCACATGAGATTCCATGTTGTTCTCAAGTCTTTGATATGATCATTTTTGCTGAGGCTCTTCACGACTAAGTCATCAACATAGCACTCGACGGTTTTCTAGATGTGCTCTTAGAAAATCTTCATCATGGCTTGTTGGTAGATAGCACCCACGTTCTTCAAGCCGAAGGGCATAACCATATAGAAGAAAATGCCGAGCGATGTTCTGAACGAGGCGTGCTTCTTGTCGTCTGGGTACATCTTGATTTGATTATAACCCGAGAATCCATCCACGAAAGACATTCTCTCGAATCCGCAGGTGCTGTCGATGATGATGTTCGTGATGGGAAGATGGAAATCATCCTTTGGGCAAGCAGTATTCAGTTCTCCGAAGTGGATACAGATTCTGATTTTCCCGTTCTTTTTAAGGACCAGGATAATATTTGCAAACCAATCGGGATGATGTTCCTCCCTAATGAAGCCTAAGTCAATCAGTTTTTTAACTTCAGCTTCAATTGTCTTCATAATCTACGGATGAAACCATCTTTTTTATTGTTTGACTAGTTTCACATCCAGTTAGATGTTAAGGTGGTGCATCGCAACATTTGGGTCAAGTCCTGGCATGTCTTCATAGTTCCACACAAAGAAATAGATGTATTCCCTGATGAGGGCAATCAAGTCCTCCCTCTCTTCTGGCGGGAGGCTGTCACTGATGAATACGAGCATCAAATTTGCTTCATCGCCCATGTTGACCTGGATGACCATATCCTTTGTAGGAGGTTCCCTTTGCTCGAACATATTACTGTACTGTATGTTCAAGTGATGGATCTAAGGATCATCCCAAGTTGACAACTAATCGTCTTACTTTATCATCGCAGGATCGACTGTAGCCATATTTAACATTAAGCCTTTGAATATTTCTCCAAGGCTAACATCAAAGTCCTAATCTGAAGAATATGGTGAGTATCCCTCTCTGTTCAGGTTAGATGGCTGGTTATTAACCTGCCAACAAAATTTGTGGAGGATGAAGAAGTCTATCCTAGGCCTCTTCTATGTCTGTAATAATTGTCAGGTTTACCCTTTGGTACATAGGCAGGTCGGGGTGGAACTCGAGGGACTCAACTAAAGCAAAGTCCTTCTTTAACTTGAAGTTGTATCCCCATTTCTTCATGTAGTTATGCGCTTGTGAGCTGTATCTTAATAAATGGTGACTAGGTCTTTCATCATCATTTTCATTCTTCATGAAGGGATTTGGTGGTGGACACAACTCTCCTTTACCAAAGACAATCTCCTTTCCACCCCTTGCCTTGGTAGGAAGGATAAGAGTTGTTTCGAAGGAGTCTTGGACACACTTCTTTGTCATGCAAGATGATCGAAGTGACATGTGTATGTTAGGGTTATTATACAGCCCCTGCATTACATCATCAAGGTAAGGAGAGTACTCTAAATCGTTATTTATTGCATGATCGGTAAGTTGCCAGTTATAACTTCCTTCTGACTTCACCACCATTAAGATCAATTACAAAGGGCTCAATATTATTTAATACAAGACCTTCATCATAATCGAGGCCAGCTTCGGTATCAGCTTCCTCTTCGCTGTTTGTACCTTGGGCCGATGGTTCAATATCGAATTTAGCACCGTATAGAAGAGAGTCGGTAAAATAATTTTTTAACTCCTTAAAAAGTTGCTTATCCATGACCACCGTCTTGACCTTATTATTCGTGTCCACATACTTTAGACACTGATAGAAGGTGTGTAACAACCATAATTTTCGATACGTATTTAAATAATTTTTCTAGTACTTAAAATGTTATATTATATTTTGTTAATATTTTTCCCAATTTCTAGAATTTTTTGAGTTTTCAAAATAAATAAATAATAAAATATACAGTCTTGTATTTATTAATTCTGCTAAATATTAATTTATGGTCTAATGATTTTATATATAATCTTTTGGTAGCTAATATTATTAGTGACCTAGTTATTATTAATGTAAACCTAAGCTTAATACATTAGTACATATGTAAATATATAAATATTTAGTTGTTAACTATTTATTAATATTATTATATGGTTAATTATTATTATAATGATTATTTTTAATATTATGAATAAATAAATAAATAAATGTATTTCCATAATCTTCTTTCTACTTAATTTTCTCTCATTTGAATTCCTACCATAATCTCCCTAATCAATTTCCAATCAACCCCAAATCACTCCCCATGATTTTTTCTCCAGCCAAAATTAATCATTCCTTTTTTTCTCTCATTTCAAAATTCAAAAAAAGAAACCTAATTAAACCCCTCTCTCTCTCCTCTTATTTTTCCATCAGCCTTTTCTCTCCATAAACAAATATTTTCTCTCCACCGTACCCCTCTCTCTCTCTCTCTCTCCAACAGTTCACCCAAAAGAAAACCCAACCTCAGCCCGCTCCCACGCCGACCTTCGCACCCGAGCCCGAACGCCGACCCCTGTCCATGCCGCCTCAGCCGCTCCTCCACCACCTTGAGCTCCGCCCTTCGCCGCCGGCAAGCCCCGGACCATCGTTCACCGCCTCCTCCTCCATCCCGAGTTCGCCGCCTCACCCTCTGCCCGAACCCACCGCCGTTGCCCCGTCTAGGCAGCCGCCCTTCCCCAGCGCCGCTCGACCACTTCGCCGCCCTGAAACGCCATCAGCACCATCACCTCCTCCCTGACCACCGCCCGCGCGACCAGCCCTCCCTCACGCCATCGTCTCCTCACTCCTTCTCCGACCGCCGAACGCCCCATCAGCCCTCTGACTAGCCGCACAGCGAGCCCCAGCCCCTAGCCGTCCGCCAGCAGCCTCCCACGCCTCTCTCACCGCCCTCCTCGGTCCGTCAGCCACAACGCCACCCCGAGCAGCCCCAACGAGGTCGTCGAACGCCTTCTCCTCGCCGGCAGCCGCTCGACAGATCCACACCGTCCCCAAGGCAAGATCCCTCTTGCCGTTGTCTCGTTAATTTAATTTCTATCTCTTATGAATTTATTATGCGTATGTGCGTAGATTAGTTTGTGTTGATATGATTTTAATTGTGTAGTTGTTGATGATATCGCGGTGAATATATGCTGTGAAATGACGTTATGAATGATGAATAAATATGTCAAAAATAGTTTATGGTTAATTTCATGTTGTTTGAAAGGAAGAATATATTTATAGAGAATTTTTTTGAATTATTTATAATGAGGGAAATATTTTTAAAAAGGAATTATTTCGAGAAAATAATTTATTTTGGACAAGGAGTATTTTGAATAATTTGTTATAGTTAAAGAATTTTATTTTGAGAAAAAGAGTATTTTAGATTATTTTATAAAATATCATAGAAATTATTTATAAAATTAAAAAGTATTACTGTTCATAAACAATAATAGAATATATTTTAAAAAGGATTATTTTAGAATTTTTATAATGAGAGATAATTTTAAATGAAATTATTCTTGAAATTAATAATTGAGATTTCGATTTTCGTGTGCAAAACATCTGTTAATGTTAGTTTCATCTTGCGTTGTTAATAGTAGATTTACTCTCGTATGTTTCTTATATGTGATCACGACTCATGTTCACACTTATGACAATGACACTTAGCGTAACTACTTTTATTATTTCATGTTGACAATCATGAGAAGTACATGACTATAGTGACCTGTATGACACAGTTAGGATCTAGAATCTCGTGTGTAGTTGACCTGGAATTAGGAGAATTGGGGTGAGATGTGAGCGGTTGTGATTGTTGATGTATATTCCAGGCTCGCACCAACGATATTCCTGTGTAGCGTTGGGGTGGGTCTGAGGTGATATTGATAGTTGATTATTCCAGGCTCGCACCAACGATATTCCTGTGCAGCGTTGGGGTGGGTCTGAGGTGCAGTGATGTTGATTGTTGATTATTCCAGGCTCGCACCAACGATATTCCTGTGTAGCGTTGGGGTGGGTCTGAGGTGATGTGATATTATGCTTGTTGATTATTTCCAGGCTCGTACCAGTGAAATTCCTGTGTAGCACTGGGGTGAGTCTGAGGGGAGTAGTGAAAAGTTGTACGTAAATGATTTGGTGAACAATCGATTATCCGAGAATATGAACCTTGACTCTAGTGAGATGTGAACCAGTGAGTTGTGATAGGATGGTTAGTTGTGTTCTTTTCATACATAGATTGAGGTTAATATTTAATTATCTACAATTTGAGACATATGGTATATACATGAGGGTTTCCTTGTTTGGATTATTTCGCTCAACGTACTACGTCTCTTATTGTAGATTTTTAAGTATTAATTCCATCTATGGTATGATCTTGTTACTTGGTTGATATTTGGATTCTTCTGATTATTAGTATTCCCGTTGTACGCCTCTAACGTTATTATTATCATCACATGTTCTATTTCTATTTCCGTTATAGCATTGATCACGCATATATTATCATTAGTATTATTGTTTTGTTCCTACCTTGGGGGATCTTGCCGTGTGTTTCACACGCTGACGTACTCCTATTTTCTGGGTGTACGTCAGACTCAGGAGATGGTCAGCCTCAGTACGGGATAGTACAGGAGCCGGAGGATTTGCAGCAGTGAGGTCTCCTAGATAGATCAGAAGAACAATCTAAAGCTTAGACTTTTCTTTATGTAGTAGTTGATAAGCGCTAGATCTCTTTTGCAGAACCTTACTTTAGTCTGATATTGGATTTAGTTATTTTAGCAGTACTTTCCTTTTATTTCTGTTGGATTATATATTTTTAGTTGGACCGTTTTGTAATAAGGGCGTGTTTGACCCATATTTTTTTGTCTGGGATGATTTACCATTGATGATATGTCTATTTCTTATTCTGTATTGTCATTATATTCTTGTTATGTGTGATCGGGGACCTGTGACTTGGCATTGTATATTATATTTTGACGCTTAGCGTATTGGATTGAGAAGAAAAGAAAAAAGAAAAAAATAACAGAGTATATTTCTTCTCAATCTAATACGTCGCGGGCTTGTTTACGTTCCGATTCCCGGATATTTTGGGAAGCGGGGCGTGACAGGTTTTTTTTGGTGGCCCATGCAGGTCTCTGTCCCGAGTCCTCACTAGTAAGAATATGGTAGACAATTTAGATACATATCATATTTCATCCGTAAGGCTACAAATAAGTTCTTATGTTATTATTTTAGACTACAATTAATTTATTATACTATTATTTTAATAACTATGTTTTAGCTCCTATTTTTAAATATATTGATTTGATTTTAACCCTAATTCTTTGATCCTCGTTTTCCTTCATCGTGGGTACTCGTAGTAACGATAACCCGTCTAGTAGCAGTGCTCCGCAGCCCGAAGTGGACCCAAGCCAACTTCTGGCGATGATTCAGGGATTGGCCACGAATCAGCAGCACCTAGCTGGGCAGCTGCAGCGGGAGCCTCAGCACCGGCCTCCCCCTCGTCCAGAGTCTAGTGTTAGGGAGTTCCGATATATGCGGCCTCTTTCCTTCTCCGGTACCGAAGGACCTTTAGCAGCAGAGGAGTTTCTCAAGGTCACGGAGACAATCCTTACGGTGACTCGTATTTCTCCTGCAGAATGGGTGGACCTCATGGATATTCAGCTCACCGACACCACTCGGATTTGGTGGACTGCAGAGAAGGCTCATTTGGAGAGACCGATTTCGTGGGAAACCTTCACAGACCGCTTCAACAGGAAGTACTTCCCTCAGTCAGCTCGGGACGAGCTTTTGCGAAGATTTTTGGAGCTCAAGCAAGGAGGGTGAACAGTTGATGAGTACGAGGCTGAGTTTTCTTCTTTGAGCCGATATGCTCCCCACTTGGTTACAGACCCTACCATAAGGAGGCATTAGTTTCAGAAGGGCCTGGATAAGTATATCAGGTTTGCTCTAGCTGGTAGAGCACTTGCGACCCACGACGCCGTGTTGGATGTAGCACATGAGATCGAGAGCGTTCAGAAGGAACCTGAAGACCCGCACGTGATTCAGAGCAGGACACTAGTAGCTCCAGCCCAGAACATCGAGCGTCCCCTCCTAGACAGCAGCTGCAGGCCCCGCAGAGGCAGCAGTATTCTCAGCGTCAGCCATTTCATCAGGCTCACCCTTATCAGCATCCTAGAGTGCAGTCTCAGAGCCAGTCTTCGGTGAGGTGTTCTTATTGTAGATACCCTGGGCATACCGAGCAGGAGTGTCGCAGACGTCATCATCTGTGCTATGCTTGTGGATCCACCGACCATATCAGTCGAGACTGTCCACAGCATCAGCAGGCCAGTTTGCCCCCACCTCCAGTTCGAGCAGCTCTTCCAGCTCCACCTCGATCAGACTCAGCAGCTCTAGCTCAGCATGGACCCTACCCTCGAGCAGGCCCTCTTCCTCCATAGCAGCAGGTATATCAGGAAGCACACAGGCAGCAACCTCGGCGACAGATGTTCACGATGTCAGCTGTGGAAGCAGAGGAGAACAACCAAGTTATAACTGGTGAGAATAGTTCATTCTTAGTTTTATTTGCGTGTGAACTTCCTTATTTCGTATTGCCTGATGATATTATGATAGGATTTGTTTATGAGTGCTAACCTAGATGCATTGTCATCCTCCTATAATAGGCAATGTTCTTGTTTATTTCGTTCTTGCTTTATCACCCCTTGACTCTGGGTTTCCTACTGTTTCTTGTTCTTGTCTCCTCTATTTATGGATATCATTCCACATCTCTGTCCTTGGATTTTATTTTAATTCCGAGGACGGAATTTGTTTTAAGGGGGGTAGGATGTAACAACCGTAATTTTCGATACGTATTTAAACAATTTTTCTAGTATTTAAAATGTTATATTATATTTTGTTAATATTTTTCCCAATTTCTAGAATTTTTTGAGTTTTCAAAATAAATAAATAACAAAATATACAGTCTTGTATTTATTAATTCTGCTAAATATTAATTTATGGTTTAATGATTTTATATATAATCTTTTGGTAGCTAATATTATTAGTGACCTAGTTATTATTAATGTAAACCTAAGCTTAATACATTAGTACATATGTAAATCTATATATATTTAGTTGTTAACTATTTATTAATATTATTATATGGTTAATTATTATTATAATGATTATTTTTAATATTATGAATAAATAAATAAATAAATGTATTTCCATAATCTTCTTTCTACTTAATTTTCTCTCATTTGAATTCCTACCATAATCTCCCTAATAAATTTCCAATCAACCCCAAATCACCCCCCATGATTTTTTTCTCCAGCCAAAATTAATCATTCCTTTTTTTCTCTCATTTCAAAATTCAAAAAAAGAAACCTAATTAAACCCCTCTCTCTCTCCACTTTTTTTTCCATCAGCCTTTTCTCTCCATAAACAAATATTTTCTCTCCACCGTACCCCTCTCTCTCTCTCTCCAACAGTTCACCCAAAAGAAAACCCAACCTCAGCCCGCTCCCACGCCGACCTCCGCACCCAAGCCCGAACGCCGACCCCTGTCCATGCCACCTCAGTTGCTCCTCCACCACCTCGAGCTCCGCCCTTCGCCGCCGGCAAGCCCCGGACCGTCGTTCACCGCCTCCTCCTCCATCTCGAGTTCGCCGCCCCACCCTCTGCCCGAACCCACCGCCGTTGCCCCGTCCAGGTAGCCGCCCTTCCCCAGCGCCGCTCAACCACTTCGCCACCCTGAAACACCATCAGCACCATCACCTCCTCCCTGACCACCGCCCGCGCGACCAGCCCTCCCTCACGCCACCGTCTCCTCACTCCTTCTCCGACCGCTGAACGCCCCATCAGCCCTCCGACCAGCCGCACAGCGAGCCCCAGCCCCTAGCCGTCCGCCAGCAGCCTCCCCCGACTCTCTCACCGCCCTCCTCGGTCCGTCAGCCACAACGCCACCCCGAGCAGCCCCGACGACGTCGTCGAACGCCTTCTCCTCGCCGGCAGCCGCTCGATAGATCCACACTGTCCCCAAGGCAAGATCCCTCTTGCCGTTGTCTCGTTAATTTAATTTCTATCTCTTATGAATTTATTATGCGTATGTGCGTAGATTAGTTTGTGTTAATATGATTTTAATTGTGTAGTTGTTGATGATATCGCGGTGAATATATGCTGTGAAATGACGCTATGAATGATGAAAAAATATGTCAAAAATAGTTTATGGTTAATTTCATGTTGTTTGAAAGGAATAATATATTTATTGAGAATTTTTTTGAATTATTTATAATAAGGGAAATATTTTTAAAAAGGAATTATTTTGAGAAAATAATTTATTTTGGACAAGGAGTGTTTTGAATAATTTGTTATGGTTAATGAATTTTATTTTGAGAAAAAGAGTATTTTAGATTATTTTATAAAATATCATAGAAATTATTTATAAAATTAAAAAGTATTACTGTTCATAAATAATAATAGAATATATTTTAAAAAGGATTATTTTAGAATTTTTATAATGAGAGATAATTTTAAATGAAATTATTCTTGAAATTAATAATTGAGATTTCGATTTTCGTGTGCAAAACATCTGTTAATGTTATTTTCATCTTGCGTTGTTAATAGTAGATTTACTCTCGTATGTTTCTTATATGTGATCACGACTCATGTTCACACTTATGACAATGACACTTAGCGTAACTACTTTTATTATTTCATGTTGAGAATCATGAGAAGTACATGACTATAGTGACCTGTATGACACAGTTAGGATCTAGAATCTCGTGTGTAGTTGACCTGGAATTACGAGAATTGGGGTGAGATGTGAGCGGTTGTGATTGTTGATGTATATTCCAGGCTCACACCAACGATATTCCTGTGTAGCGTTGGGGTGGGTCTGAGGTGATATTGATAGTTGATTATTCCAGGCTCGCACCAACGATATTCCTGTGTAGCGTTGGGGTGGGTCTGAG
>BQKN01064179.1:91437-132460 GCA_022839385.1 Asparagus kiusianus
AGGCTCGCACCAACGATATTCCTGTGTAGCGTTGGGGTGGGTCTGAGGTGATGTGATACTATGCTTGTTGATTATTTCTAGGCTCGCACCAGTGAAATTCCTGTGTAGCACTGGGGTGAGTCTAAGGGGAGTAGTGAAAAGTTGTACGTAAATGATTTGGTGAACAATCGATTATCCGAGAATATGAACCTTGACTCTAGTGAGATGTGAACCAGTGAGTTGTGATAGGATGGTTAGTTGTGTTCTTTTCATACATAGATTGGGGTTAATATTTAATTATCTACAATTTGAGACATATGGTATATACATGAGTGTTTCCTTGTTTGGATTATTTCGCTCGACGTACTACGTCTCTTGTTGTAGATTTTTAAGTATTAATTCCATCTATGGTATGATCTTGTTACTTGGTTGATATTTGGACTCTTCTGATTATTAGTATTCCCGTTGTACGCCTCTAACGTTATTATTATCATCATATGTTCTATTTCTATTTCCGTTATAGCATTAATCACGCATATATTATCATTACTATTATTGTTTTGTTCCTGCCTTGGGGGATCTTGCCGTGTGTTTCACACGCTGACGTACTCCTATTTTTTGGGTGTACGTCAGACTCAGGAGATGGTCAGCCTCAGTACGGGATAGTACAGGAGCCAGAGGATTTGCAGCAGTGAGGTCTCCCAGATAGATCAGAAGAACAATCTGAAGCTTAGACTTTTCTTTATGTAGTAGTTGATAAGCGCTAGATCTCTTTTGCAGAACCTTACTTTAGTCTGATATTGGATTTAGTTATTTTAGCAGTACTTTCCTTTTATTTCTGTTGGATTATATATTTTTAGTTGGACCATTTTGTAATAAGGGCGTGTTTGACCCATATTTTTATGTCTGGGATGATTTACCATTGATGATATGTCTATTTCTTATTCTGTATTGTCATTATATTCTTGCTATATGTGATCGGGGACCTGTGACTTCGCATCGTATATTATATTTTGACGCTTAGCGTATTAGATTGAGAAGAAAAGAAAAGAAAAAAAAATAACAGAGTATATTTCTTCTCAATCTAATACGTCGCGGGCTTGTTCACGTTCCGATTCCCGGGTATTTTGGGAAGCGAGGCGTGACAAGGTGGAAGGCACTATAATATTACTATGGATCTAGGATCGACCCAATAGTAAGTTATAAGAGGTCTCAGCATAAATCACGTAACACGTGACCTCTGACCTCAAATCCCTAAGCTGGCACTTCACTCAGATTTTACCTAGTGGCGTGGACCCACTGGTGTTGAATCCGTAGATAATAGTGCCTGTGGAAGACAACTTGCTGGTGGGGATTCTGAGATGATACATCAATCGGAATGGCATGATACTAACTACGGAACCTGGATCGACTTGAATATGGTTGACAACGCTTGAGACAATGTATCTCGTGTAGTACAAAGGCTGGTCATGCGTTGAGTTCCTCACTTGCGTGTCATCCCGAGTGAAGGTAATGCAAGGGAATCGTTTAGTTGCCAGATTGCAGTGCTTAACCGATGGTTCTAGCTCTTCAGGGGCTTGCTTGATCTGAGTAAGGAAAACATAAAAATCAACCAAAACTTCTTGCGAAGCCTCCCTGGAGTCTTTGGAAAGATGCAGCAACTCATATAGAGTGGTCCTCACTAGGATGTTGGCTAGTTGAGCCATATTATCGAAGCGGTATGAAGTGTTTAAACTTTCCGATTTATCTCTTCCAATCGATCGATTAAAATGGGACTGCTTCGGAATTTGATCCACTTTTTGCTGGGTTCTTTCTCCTTTTGTTTGGCCTCAGCCTCCTACTGTTTAGCAAGTGATTGCTACAGGGCTTCATATAAGGCTTAGGAGGGGTTGAAACCACCCCCAACTCAGCTAGAGTTTTGGCATTCGGTCAGAAGCTTCCGGGTATTTGTACTGGTACTTATTTCCACTCCTGGCAGTGAAGGCCAGTTCTCTATCAACTGTGAAGGCTTCGTGCTCTTCTTTCAAAAGTGACAAAGTCAGGATATCTTCATCATCTTTCCCCAGAATTGCTGAGGTGGGGCACCAAGAATTGCCCTTGTTATTGGACTTCTTCTTGGAAGAAGGTCCCACCTATTGTTCATTTTTAAGCAAATCCGGATGAACCCAAAGAATTTCACCATTAGAGGCTGTATATGGCACAAGCCCCTGTTGGCCCTACCCATGAGGATCGTCATTAACAATCTTCATCTCCACCTTTGACACATGCTCTGGCTGAAACTAGGATAGAGGGATAGAGCCGAAGCTAGACATTGTGTTCGTACACACCTTCTTCTCCTTTGGTTACTTTGTAGTTATAATGCTAGCATCAATTAAGGCTTGTATTTTGTCTTTAAGGATATAACATGTCTTGGTTAGATGATGGACCCATCTGTGGTATACATAATATTTCGGATCAGTGGTCCTTTTGGCATCCTCCTGGTCCGTGATTTGCGGCAACTTGATTTTGTTGTTATCCAAGAGATACTTGAAGATGGTAGGAACTTCGTCTTCCTTGAAGGAATATTCCTTTGGGAATCTCGGTTCTGAAATTCTCTACTGCTTTTGTGGTTGCTATGCTTGGTGCTACAGCTGGCATGATGGCTGTTGTGGTGATTACTGTTGTGGCTATCATTATGATATTTTATGACCATTAACCACAGTTGCAGGTTCCTTTCCTCTGCCTCAAGGAATAAAGTTTTGTTTTGGAACACTTGTCATTGGTTGGCCTCTATCGGCCTTCTTCCTTTTGAGAAATCATTCGGCTTGTTCTTCGTACACCTTCAATTCCTTCCAGGTTTTGGATGACACCACTCCCATAGCTTCCAATACATCCAGAGAAAGGTTATTGTAAGTCTGCAAGATGAACTCCTCTGTAATCGGATCTTAGCAGTTAATTGAATTGTTTCAGAAGCACTTGATGAAGTTGTCATCTGACTCTCCGCCTTTTTGCTTCTAGTGCACCAGAGTTCTGGTCGACACTTCGGTGTCGTCGTCAAAGAAGTTGTTGAGGAACAGGCTTTCTATGTTGTCCTAGCTTTTGATGCTTACTGGCTTGAGACGTTAGTACCAATCGAAAGTGGCCCTGCGAAGGGTGCCTACGAATGATCAGAACATCAAGGGTTCGTGTCTAGAGATCATGCCTAAGTGAGACTTGAAATAGATCAGGTTCTGAGTGGGTGATTCTCTCCCATCAAACGACGTGAAGTTAATTATGTTAAGCTTTATCGAGTACGGAATTGAATCCTACTTCCTCAGGAATGGGCATGGAATGCTAGTCTTTCTTACTTTTTGAGCGGACATTAAGGTGTTGACCTTACTCTTCAGCTCTCTCACCATCTTCTTATCCTCGCCTGTATCTTTCTTTGGGTGGTGTTGAGAAAAAACGATCGGACCACCCCCAACATTGTTGTTGTTGGGAGGAAGGTCAACAAAAATATGTTCATCTATGTCTGCATCGCTATCTTCAGTATTGGCCTGAATCAATGTGGTATTGAGACCACTAGACTCAGCCCATTGACTAGGCTCAGGTTGATGTTGTTGAGCCTGCAATTCCCTTATCTACTGCATGGTCAACTCCATCTCCATTTTCATTTTAGCTTTGATTTCTTCTTGTTACTTAGCCAAAGCTTCTTGAACCATTTTGAGTCAACTGGTCAGGAGTGATGGTGAATTCCTCCCTAGCTCACCCCATGCTAGACATTGTATCATCGGAGGTGATTACAGAGCAAGCATTCGAAGGTTCGTCATTTGAAGACAGCCCTTGTGCATTCTTCTATAATCTCCACATCTAGTGGCTCTTAGCTGAAGTTGAGACATTCACCGGGACAATCTTTAATTAGGATCAAAGTTGTTTGGGCATTGTTTTGACTTCCCTTTATCAGCCATGTTGATGGTGACATCTAGGAGTTCATCACCTTAGACATCTAATCTTTTCTTGCAGAAGCGTCTTTTTTAGGGTTTGATGCTTATGTAGAAAGCCTTTGGAATACCGAGACCCTCTGTGGAGCGGTCATGGACCAGCTACACTCTAATAATACTGCTCTGATAAGCCTCTCACATGGACAACGAGAATTTGTTTCTCGGAGGGTCCTCTTTCGGGATTTTATTCACACCCTCATCCTGATAGTACAACTCATTGGCATGATGACCGGAGCAACCTATGTTGGTTTATGTGACATCCCATGTATAACATCGTCTTTTGACGGACATGTTTTCTTCTGGTGATGTGACAACTTGTTGTCATTCTCGGTAGACACGCATTTAGAACCACACCCTTACAAGTGCAGAATATTAATAGGCTCCTGGGCTTCGACACAAACCCCCAATCGGGTGGTGATAGGAATTTTCCTAAGAAGGGAGGACATTGGCTTGACAGGAGGATGTGCACGACCACCAATCTGCATAACTACTAGGGCTTTGTTCTCCGAACCTAAGCGTTATTTCACAGGAGCTTTGTCTCGGTCTTCGTTCAAAGGACCAAGGCAATCTGTCATCATAATCTTGAATTTTGTTAGGTCCAGGCATCCCTGAGGCTTTACCAGAGGTACGACAGCAGATGGACCAAGAGCGGACATCGACGAAGGCGAGGAAGCTACTCCGGAGTTGATTGTTTGGGCTAGATAGGGGGATGTGTCTCCGCCTTGGTCGAGACACCCTTGGCTGTCTCAGTTTGCGAGCTAGCTTGGGCTGTCTCAGGTTTGGTCAAGACACCTGCTGCCTTTGCACTTGATTTCGGCGCAGTCTTAGACTTTGGCACCCAGATATTGCTGGATTTTGGTGATTTTTTGGCCACCTCCTCCTTCATTTCTTGTGCTTTTCGCACAAGAGCACGAGTGTACATTGCATGTGCGCGATGCTTTTGGATGCGTTCTTTGAGAGTTGAACGAGTCCTTTTGACACAGACCCATTCATCAGTTGATGGTTTGAAAGAAATGTTAGTATCTTGCCATTGGGGTGGCTGAATCACTCGACGCTTCCTTGACTACAGATTCACATAAAAGCGAACACCGTCAACTTACTCCAAGGCCTTAGCGAACTGATGAGCGAGATGTTAGCATTGTTTCTGATGAACCCTCTTCGTCAGAGTTGGCAAACTATCATCGAACAACTCCTTGACTGAGGAGGAGTTGTCGCTAGCAGAGACTTTGATGTGATTAGATGCCAGGGAGGCGTTGCGAGGGGTAGCCTCATCAATGAAGAAGAGATCTTTCTACACTTGTTGGGTGAGGAAGATCTTGAGGAGGATGAGAGGTACTCCTCGAACTTCGCTTGGTCGAACTCGTACTCAACCTTTGAATTAAACAGGATCTTGATAGGTTACGACACTCCGGTCTCGGCAGTAAGACCGTTGGCACCCACTGTGGTCACCAGTGTGTTTACGTCAGAAATCAATTTCTTTACAGAATCCATTATAATCGTTTATCAAAAAAATAGAATCACAAGAGTGAGCCTTTTTATAAGACTTCTCTTCACAAAAGAAACAAAAAGAGGATTTTCTAGAAACACACGCAGAGATTGTTTATCAATCACTGCTTGCATGGGATCTTTGCCTGTGTTGGGGACGCGTTAGTCCGTGGACGACCGATTCACAAATCTGAATCGATCGTGAAGAAGGCTTGATATTCTTATTTTGTTTTAGAAAAAAGAACATAAGTAGATACCTCAGCAAGGTGAGATAAAATTCTTACCGATATCAAATCAAGGTTTGAATATCGAGGAAACAATTGAAGGCCTTTAGATCTTTTGAAAACTTCCTCTTCATGCACGAAGTTTGCTAAGATCTCCGCCTATCTCTCTGAAATTTGTGTTTTCTGCTCTCAAACCATCAACACTTTGCTAATTCGTTAGTCCTCCTCACTAGTGTGTAACAGGGGTGGGGGGGTAGGGGGTATTTATAGGCCTCGGATGCTATATTTGTGGATAAGAATTCATAACCGACTATCAATCTGGTAGGTTTTTAGTTTATAACAAGTTTCCCATATTTAGCATGTTCCCAAGGCAGTTATGGAGCCAGTGGACCGCACAAAGTTTGAGAAAACCATCACAAAACACGTCATGGGGCTTCACTGTGCGCCAGATACATTAGTGTGTCTCGGAACACGAGACACACTTAGGTGTCTTGGCACCTAAGACACATTTATGTGTCTCGGGTTTCGAGACACTTCAGACTATTTCACTGATTATGAGACACTTTCGTCATTTATCATTCTATTATTTTGTCGTTTCGCGTATTCCTTTGCTTCTTTTTGGCATTAGATGGTCCTCCTTGACTCAGATAACGATGTTCTTCATCTTCTCTTTGTCTTAAGATGTGTTCAGGAGCCTATAGGTAATTTTTGATGCCTACACCACTCTTAACTCATTAACGTGATCTTGTTTGTGATGATTTTGATTGCTACGTCATCTACATAGCATTCCATTATCTTACACAAATGCTCACAAAAGATTATGTTCATACCGCACTGGTATGTTGCTTTAGTATTTTTCATACCAAAGAGAATTACTACATAACATAATACTCGTAAGGGCATCCTGAAAGTTGTATGCTTCTGATCATCTGGATGCATTTTAATCTGGTTGAATCTAGATAATCCATCTATGAATGACATCCTCTCAAGCTTGTATGTATTGTCAACCATGACATCTGTGATAAGGAGAGGAAATTCGCCCATTGGCAAGCAAGATTAAGAACCCTAAAATCAATACGAATCCGGATCTTTCCATTATTTTTCATCACCACAATGATGTTAGCCAACCAGTCAGGATGTTATAATTCAGTAATGAATCTACATTCGATGAGTTTACAAACTTCTTTCTTGATCTGTTCCATCAATTCAGGATGGAAGTGTCGTTGTTATTGCTTCACCACTTTGACGTTGGTGTCAATATCGAGGTGATGTACAACCATATTGAGATCTAAACTATGCATGTCTTCATAACTCTAAGTGAAGACATCAATGTATTCTCAAAGGAGAGTTATGAGCTCCTCTTTCTTTATTGATGATAGACTTTTGCTGATGAAGATAGTCATAGGTTTGACTTTGTCACCTATGTTGATTTATCTTGGGTAGGTGGTTCACTCACGTCAAAGTGTGATTCCATAACTTTCCAAGATGTTTTGCCCATGAATCATCTTTAGAATCTTGCACTTCAAATTCATCAAAATACATAGTTACATAATACGAGATCATGTTAGCTATGAATTCATCAAGCAAGGCTCCAAAGCTGATGTCATAATCCTAGTTGGATGTATCTAAAGAGCTACTTACAAAGTCATCAGATGCTAGTCCTTTATTAAATTCATCCTCAAGAGAAATGTAACTGGGTCCTTGTTTAGTATAATTATAATAATTGAAAACCTCTCCTTCCGGTGTAAAAGGGATGATAGGAACTCTTAGTCATTAATTAAAATTCAATCATTGTGTCATGCCCCACTTCCCAAAATACCAAGGAATCGGAACAAGAACAAGCCCGTGACGTATTAGATTGAGGAGAAATATACACTAAACCTTTTCTTCTCAATATAATACGCTAAGCGTCAATCAAAATAATATGTTTCATAGGTCTCATATCACAAATAGCAAGAATATAATAACCACCCAGAATAAGAAATAGACATATCACCAAAAGTAGATCATCCGAGACATAAAATACGGGTCAAACATGCCCTTCTTACAAAACGGTGCAACTAGGAATATAAAAAATACATAGTCCATAATAAAAGGAAATACTGCTAAAATAACTAAATCCAACATCAAACTAAAGAAAAATATTATAAAAGAGTTCTAGTGTTCATCAGCTACTACAGAAAGAAAACGACTATGTTCGCGGTAAAAATCGGGTCTTTCTTCATTGATGTCATTGCACTCTTGATAACAGTTTATCGGTTACAAAAGATCCGGTCTTTTTATAAGATCCGGTTACAATGAAAATCAAAAATAAGAAAAAGAAAGATTACAACTTTTATCCTTGTTTGTCGAACGAATCGCGAGCTCCTGTTTTGCGGTCACTCGCTTTGTGTGGGTTCTTTGCCTGCGCCGAGGTTGTTTGCCGTGGACCACCGTGTGATCTCGATCCGGTCGGATCTACACAATATAACGGGTATTATTCCACCAAGGGAATAATAGCCGGGAGGGATTGTTTCACCAAGGAAACAACCGCTCGATGCTCGGGATCTAAGAACCAAGCTTAGATCCGGAGTGTGATCGTGTAGATCTGAAGATCCGTTCCTCTCGAACACCTGTCTTATTTGGCGTTGACGATCGCTGAGCACCGGATCCGGATGAACAAGTCTTCAAGCCTCCAAAGGTTGAATCTTTTCTAAGTTTTGAATCTTCAATCCAGCAGGGCTTCGCCTCCTCCAAAATCCCCTCTTAGAATGAACAACACCCCTCCTATTTATAGCCACTCGAACCTGTGCGTATGCACGTGTACACGACACACAAGGGGAGAGGGAGGGGGCTCGGTGGCTCGGCTCATGTCGAGCCACCCCGGGTTGGTTCGGTTCGGGCCGAGTCCCCCCGGGTGTGTTCTTTTCGTCCGTCGTTTGGGTTTTCCGGTGTTTCCGGTTCCGATTCGTTGTTGATTTGGACCTCGATTCGGTTGTGTGGTTGACTTGATCTGGAATCGACTTGTTGACTTGATTCCAAATATGGCAGTTAATCCGCTTCTGAGTTCGAGTCCGGAATTGATCTTGATTCGATCGTTGTATCACCGAGTTCGCTCTTGTTTAGATGACTCGGTGATTCCCCGAAACGTTGGCTTGATTCCGCGTGCGAGTGGATGCGTTCCAATGCTTGGGTGCGATTTGTTGGCTTCGTAGCCTCGTTAACCTGCTCCGTTGCGTATGGCTTGGCTTCGGCGTTAGCGGGATAACGGTCGTGCTTGGATACGTCGCTCGATGGTCCGTTTGTTGAATTGGCGTCGTCGAGCTGTGATAAGGGACCTATAGGTAATTTTATACGCCTACAGACTAGGCTTTAGTTTGTCCTTCTACTCCCTCGGAAAGACACTCCGGCTGGGCATACACCGGCTCTATTGCATCATCAAGATGAACTTGTTCGTCCCCTAAATCTGAAGCACATCAGAGAAAATAGGTGTACGTCAGCGTGCATAGCACACGGCAAGATCCTACATGGAAGAATGAAACGGTCGAATGACCCATGTTATGATAGTAATAATAATAGAAAAGACAAAGATACGAGTAACTGGAAATATAACAAGTCAAAATGCAATCCACTACTAAATTATGATGAATATAAATCTATTTGCATATAGTAACCGAGTCGAATATTAGCCATCCTAAAAACTCACTGGTCTACATCTCTAATAGGTCAAGGTTCACATTTCTGGAAAACTAACTGTTCACAATCCTCTACGCGCATCTAATATTGTGAAACGATTCGGTAAGAGGACTACACGCAATTCGATTTTAGCCTGTCCGAACTCAAGCAAAACTCGGGTGACGAAACGATTTCACTAGCAACGTGCGAAATGATTCACTAGCCTAAAAGACTAACCCCAGTGCGAAACGGTTCACTAGTGTGAGCCTGGAAGATAATCAGTAATCGAATCCGATCATGCGAACTAAGACTTTCCCATCCCAACTCTTCTTGATTTTCTAAGTCAACAATCATAATCTACACTAGATCCCTGGTTCACCTTCTAAATTTAGTCAACGCACCCACACATGTCACTAAGTCTGTTCATGATGCACGAGCCACTAAGTCATGAACTACTATGGGCTCTCAAACACAACAAGAAATAATAAATAGGTCTAACTAATTCTATATAACAACATGATGACATGTCAAATACATCAAAATAAATTGCAAAACATGAATAGTAATTATGAATAGTAAAATTATGCATGTAGTCCGATTTTATTAATATCTTATTATTAAAACTTCTAAACTACTCATAAAAATTATCAGCAGGTAGGTAACATCTAATATAACTATGGTCAAAAGGAAATTGAAAATCATGATTGTTTTGCACATGAAATATTGAAGTCTACAACCATCAACACAAGATTATAAATTAATTCTAAAAATAATCTTTCCCAAAAATAATTTAAATTAAAGTATTATAGTTTTCCTAAAATAATTATTTTCACAAATAAATTTTTTAATTTATAATAATTACTCTAAAATAATCTTTAAAATATTCCTTTTCTTTGGAAATACTTTTTTCTCTCTCTTCTCCTATTATTACGACACGTTATATAAACAAAAATAACTCATTATCACCATAAGGTATAAGAATATAATATTACACACCTACATTACTAAAAAATAATTACTAACAATAATGACTAATATCCCAAACACAATAATAATGAAAATAACTTTTTATCGTGAACATAGTAGAAGATAATCTAACAATCAACTGACAAAATATGCGTGTTATTCATATGCTATATGTATCATCTGATATACTTAATATATGATATGAAATTCACATAACAACTGAGCACGAGATCAGAAAAGGGATCATGCCTCAGGGTGGAGGGCTACTGTCGGCGAGCGTAGCGGTTGATAGGCGGCTGACGGCTAGCGGCGGCCAAGTCGAGGTCAGATCTGTAGGAGGCTCGGTGGTTGGATGCTAGAGACGTGGCATCTGACGACGAATTAGGGCGGTGTGGATCTGATCTAGGCATGGTTGGTGAGGGAGGAGGCACAAGGGGACGGGAGCGGGGAATACAAGCAATGGAGAGGGCGGTCGACAGGGAATGAGTAGGTGGAGGCGTGGTTGGTGAGGATAGAGAGATCGAGGGGTGAGGAGGATGGGGGAGGAGTGGGTGCTCGTTGGTGATGAGGGAGGAGGCGCGGTCGATGGGGAGGAGAGAGGGTAAACGCGAGGGAGCGGGTGCTCGTCGATGATGAGGGAGTGCAAAAGGCGGCGGCTCGAAGAGAGAAAACGAGAGAGAGGAGAGGGAGAACACGGGGCGGCTGTGTTTTCGTGAACAGGAAGAGAGATACATATATAGGATATATATATAGGTATGTAATTAGGGTTAGGATTTAAATATTTAAATGAAAATTATTAATAAAAATATAATTACTTATATTTTAAATCAAATAATTATGGGAAAATTATCTCCAAATAAAATGTACCAGTTATACTAATACAACAGATAAAACGCAATAGTAGTAATAATTTCAATGACTCGTCATGAAGTCTAATGCACAGCAAGATGAACTTCTTGCTTGCATTCAATAGCCTCTTTGCTTGCATCACCATCGCCAAGTTTACCTTCCTCGAAAGTGACACCGAACGAAATATGAACTTTTTACCATCCTTGGTGAATGTGTACTTTTGAGCTCGCCTTTCGTAGATCGCATATCTATCCTACAAGTACAGATTACCTAGTACAACCTGACAAACATCCAATGGAACGACGTCGCACGTGATCTCGTTAATATACGACTCGTGGAGTGCAATCTGACAGTGCATTGATCAACTACACTTAGTCTCGTCTCCTTCTGAATTCACCCTAATGGATAGGGTTTCGAATGCTTGACTGTCTTCATACCCAGCTTCTGAACCAAGGCCTCAGATATCAAATTCTTATGGCTCCCTAGATTCACTATGGCATCAACCAAGCTTGTCTTGACCTGCAATTTCAAAATAAAGAGCTGCTCCCTCAGGTCTTTGTCCTCAGTCGTGGTCTGCTTCCCCACCATAAGGTTAAGACTGCTATTGGGTTCTATCATCCCGGGAACTTCAGTCGGGCCCTGAGCTACAACATATACCTTCTTCTCCTCCTTTTTCTTCAATCCTTTTGTCTTCAAATGAGGATACTTCTCCCAGCAACTATCAGCTACGTGCCCTATCTATTTGTTGTGACTGCATATCAATCATGCCGTCCCAGAATCACCCTTCTTCTTCTCTTCCTTAAGTTGAGAGCCACTAGACTTGCCTTCCATCTGTTTGGAGTCTCCCTTCATTTCGTTGCGCTTCTTTTTCCTGCCCTCAATGGCAATAACCTTCACACTTGCTTCAACTATGGACTAGACTGTGAACAACTTCATCTCCTTTCGGATATATTCATTCAGACCCGCCATATACTTCATAAAGATGGAATATTCCTCTGTCGTGATGTTGAGAACCATTGCCTGCTGCTGGAACTCTGTCGTATATTTTTGAACGGTTTGTTTGAACCTTTAGCGCAATCTATACCACTTATACCAATGCTCCTCAAGGAACCCTACTAGGTAGAACCGCTTCCTTAGTAGCTCCTTGAATTTGTTCCACAGTACTACCTTCCATTCCTATTTGTAATAGGATTTCCACCATGTCAATGATGCCCCTAAAGCTTCAAAGTCGCGAACACAAGCTTCTCCTTGGATGAATATCCGTAGAGGGTAAAACACGTCTCTATCTGCTCGATCCAATTATCAAGTCTCTCAACGTTGACACTCCCATCATAAATAAGAATCTCTACCTTGAAGTCTATCTTCAAATTCTAATAAGAACCTTTACCGCCTTGATGCAGAACAGTTTTGAAAATCTTGGCCTCCCTATCAGAATCAGATTCCTTGCCTTTTCCATCAGACTTCATAAGTTTCATCTTGCCTTTCGAAGAAGATTCCTCCTTTTTGTCTTTTCCTTGGAAGATATTGACAAGCTGTGTGATAGTCGAACTCATTGTCTTCAACTCTATCGCCTTTAGTCATCTTCTTCTTCCTTAATTTCTGGATTCCTTCCAATGAAATAAGGATCTCGCCTAGCTTCTTGTATTGCGTTCGAGTCAGGACCATACACAGGATGCCCCTTCATAGGATTTGATCGCTCTGAGACCAACTTGATATGAGTCACCGGGTGAGCACCTTTGATTGTGGAATTATCAAAGGTGGGTTGAGAAGAAAATAACAAGAACACAAGAACAATTCAGTGATGACGAAGTAAAATACATTCTCTAGATTATAAGAATAAAATAGTTTACAATATCTTACAATCTCACTAGAATTGAAGAACAATCTCTCTCAATTATCAAATACAATCTAATCTCTCTTGATTATTTTTTTCCTTTTTAAAACCCTAAAACAATCCCTTATATAGGTGTAACACATGTTAAGTCCTTTGTTTTGATTTACAAACACTATTATTGGTGCTAATCGTTTATTGAGCTATATTGTAGGTCACATATCATTAGCACCTTTCATGGAGGATTGGATGGAAAATGAGCTATAACGACAATATTCAAGGAGGTGGAGGCAAAGTAATGAAGCAAAGCTTTCAAGAGCACTATATTCATGAGAAGCTTCATAACCTCAAGAGCAAATATCAAGACTCAAGCCATGTACTCATATGTGAGGGATATTTGCAATTTTGTTTTCTCTCTAGTACTAAATGTAGGCAAGTAGTTAGTTGATTACATTTGAAGCTCATGGGATAACACACTTGCACACTTCCAAAAATTCGTATTTAGTAACTTTTGCTAAAACAGTGATTTTCACAAATATGAGGACCTTTTTGTAAAATTCCTTTATAGACAAGTTTGTTAAAATGTTTATAAACAGTTTATAAAGTTTCACAATTTTTGGAATTTATTTACTATTTTTTACAGAGCTTTGAAACTCAATTTCAAAATCATTTCAGGCTGATAAATTGTTATCAGTCGACTGATGTGTTCACCGATGAAAGTGCCTAGAATCATCAATAAGTCCCTGTTCTATTTTGGTCAACTGACTAGTAGACTGACAAGGTCGTCAGTCGACTGAAATGATCGTCAGTTGACTGATGAGCTGGAAATCGTATACAACGATCAGCTCATCAGTCGACTAATGCTTCTCATCAGTCGACTGTTGGGTACAGTAATGGCTAGTTTTTTACAGAATCTATTTCTTGTTTTTTGTAGGATTTCTGCTGATTCCTTAGGGTTTTGGCTATTGTATTCTCTTCCTATAAATACCCAACACCCCAACTACTTTCAAAACCCAAGTATTATTACAAATCTCTTGTGTTTAAGTTTGTGTTTTCAAAGAGCTTCAACTTTCAATCTTGTTCTTCACTATTTTAAAGTTCACATCCTAAGCTTCAGTGCAATCTCTCTTCTTGCCAAAGGGTTACTGTAAGGAGAGTGTTTTTCTTTCATTTGCTACTATTGTGATCTTGATCTCGTGGAGATCGACTACGTAGTTGTGAGATCTCGGTGGAGATCGTTGTGTAGAAGAAGTTTCAGCTTCCAAACCGGGTGTGTAGTGGATTTCTCCTCGAGAGTAGGGAGCGGGGACGTAGGTCAGTGGACCGAACCCCGTGAACATACGGTGTGTCATCAATTGGCTAACTATCTCTATCTTTACTCTCTTTTATTGTCATTGTATTTCATATTTTGTGTGTGGTTTATTAAAAAATATTTTAATTGCATATTATTGGTCCATAAGCCCTATTCACCCCCCCTAGGGCCTTTCAATTAGTATCAAAGCAAGGCCTCTACTATTGTTAGGCTTAAAACCCTTAGAGAAATGATCATTATGGAGGTTTCAATGAATATGCATATGCTAGAATGTCAATCCACCACTAGGCCACCCCTCTTCACTAGTAGCAACTTTGCCTATTGGAAGGCTAGGATGAGAATTTATTTGCAATGCATTGACATTAACATTTTAGAAATCGTAGAAAAGAAATATGTCAAAAAGGATAGTGGTAAAATGACCGAAGATGAAAGAAACCTAGCCAACCTTAACATTAAGTCCATGAATGAACTAATTTGTGGTCTTACCCCTAATAAGTACAAGAGAGTTTTCACATGTTCAACCGCACACAAAATTTGGGAGAAGTTATGCGTTGCCCAAGAGGGAACCCTCCAAGTGAAGGAGTCTAAGATTGGTGGTCTCATGCATGATTATAAACTATTCAAAATGCTTCCAAGTGAATCTATTGACTCTATGTTTTATCGGTTCACTAATATTATAAATAAATTACATGGTCTTGACAAGGTCTTGGAGAATCAAGAGATGTGCTACAAAATTCTGCATTCTTTGACGGTGGCTTGGGAACCTAAAGGTACGGCCATTGAAGAAGCACATGATCTATCTACTCTCACTCTTGATGGACTCATTGGCAAGCTCAAAATCCATGAGAAGAAGGTTAAGTAGAAGGAAGAAGCACCCCCAAAGGCAACCGAGGAGTCACCCCAAAAATCAAAGTCCATAGCTCTTAAGTGAGCAATTGACAATTCATCCTCCTCGGATAGTGAAGATGATGTCTATAGAGAAGGGCACGTCTCTCTAGAAGGATATCAAGACTAATTAAAATGAACAAAAATTTTAAGAATTGATCTAACAACAAATTTTGTTCTCGTATAGGTAAATGCTTTGAATGCAACGAACCGGGACACTTAGCCAAGGATTGTCCCAAGCTCAAGGAGAAGTATTTGAAATATAAGGAGAAGTATTTGAAATACAACAAGAAGAAGGCTATGTATGCTGTATGGGATGAATTCGAACCAAGTGATTCGGATAGTGATGATGAGGGTGCCAAGATTGCTCTTCATGACCGGAATATTTGTTTCATGGCTCATGAAGATAAGGTACAATCCGAAACCAAAAGTGAATCTCTTTATATGCAATGTGAATTAGAAGCAGCTTTAGAAGAATTAAATTATGAATTTAAGAAATTAGCAAAAGAATATTCTTCATTCAAAAAATTACATGTTTCTTGTGACTCTAAGTTTGAGCAACTGCAATCATCTCTTGCTCGAAAAGATGAGATGATAGGAGATCTAGACTTTAAAAACAAACAACTAAGATCTAATGTTGAGAGATTGGAAAATAAAAATATTGGAATTAAATCTAATCATGCTCATTCTAGTCATCATCATGTTGGTAGAAAATGGTATCATCAATCTCATGCTCCTACATACAAGAAAAAGTTTTTGTGCACATATTGCATGAAATATGGTCATATTTTTACTCATTGTAGAATTAAAAATAACATTGATCATTATGAGTTAATGTGGGTACCCAATGGTACCAAAAATACTAATACTCAAGGACCCAAAACTTGGGTACCTAAAGGTTCTATAACTTGTTTATATGTAGGGAACGTCTCACATAAGACATAAAGAGTTGTGGTACCTTGATAGTGATTGCTCTCATCACATGACGAGCAATAAAGAATTATTTTTAGCCCTATCAAGGATTGAAGGAGGCAATGTCTCCTTCGGTGGCGGCAAGAAAGGTAAAATCATAGGAATCGATTCAATTGGTAAGATACCTTCTCCCATAATTAAGGATGTTCATTTTGTTGAAGGACTAAATCACAATCTTCTTAGCATTAGTCAATTAAATGACAAAGGCTTTGACATCTCTTTTAAACTGGATAAATGTATTGTTAGTATGAATGATAAAGTTATTTTTGTTGCTTTTAGAAGGTCTAATGTTCATATTTCTGAGATGAATGAGCTAATAGATCAAGATGTTAAGTGTCTTGCCATGGTGGATCGGGATCCATGGATTTGGCACAAGAGACTTGGACATGCTAACATGAAGCTTATATCTAAGCTATCCAAGAAGAATTTAGTAAGAGGGTTACCAAATCTATCTTGTATTAAGGATTCTTCTTGTGAGGAATGCGCCAAGGGTAAACAAACTAAAACTTCTTTCAAGTCCATAAATGAGGTATCCATTTTTAAACCTTTACAATTATTACATCTTGATCTCTTTGGACCTATGTGTGTTGCCTCTCTAGGAGGCAAACACTATGCTCTTGTTATTATTGATGATTTCTTCCGCTTTACATGGGTAATTTTTCTTGCTAATAAAGATGAATGTTTTGAAGAGTTTCTCATTTTGTAAAAAGAATTGAAAATGAAAAAGATTTAAAAGTTGTTAAAATTAAAAGTGATCATGGTGAAAAATTTTATAACAAATTCTTTAATAATTTTTTGTGCTCATCGTGCTATAACACATGTGTTTTCTGCTCCTAGAACACCCCAACAAAATGATGTTGTTGAACAGAAAAATAGAACCATATAAAAGATGACACGCACAATTATAAACTCTTATGATTTGCCAAAATATTTTTGGGTGGAAGTCGTTAATATGGCTTGTCACGTTTTAAATCGTGTTTTGATTAGACCTTCTTTTAAGAAAACTCCTTATGAACTCTTTTTTGGCAAAACTCCACATATTGGATATTCTCGTATCTTAATTTGGTTATAAATGCATTATCTTAAACACTAAAGACCATCATTATAAGTTTGATTCAAAAATTAATATTGGGATATTTTTGGGATATGCTCCTAGAAGTAAAGCTTATAGAGTTTTCAACAAGCAAACACTCGTTGTTGAAGAGTCTATAAACGTTACATTTGATGAATCTAATATTTGTTTGCAAGAAAATTTGCCTAGGAATGATGATGTGGTCGAGGAAGGAATGGAGCTCTTGCAACTAAATGATAAATCCTCAATGAACGCACAAGTTAATGGGAAGAACATAAATGAACAAACTCAAGAAGAACTCCCCAAGGCTTGGAAGTTTGCACCGAATCACCCTAAAGACCAAATTATAGGGAGTCCATCCAAAGGCGTTTTGACTCATTCAAAAGCAAAGAACAAATGTGGTAATATAGCCTTTTTATCCCAAATAGAACCTAAACGTATTGATGATGCTTTGAAAGTTGAGTTTTGGATTTTAGCTATGCATGAAGAGTTGAATAACTTTCAAAGAAATAATGTTTAAAAATTAGTTCCTAAACCAAATAATACTTCTATTATTGGAACTAAATGAGTTTTTAGAAATAAGCTTTATGAGTTTGGTATAGTAACTAGAAATAAAGCTCGTTTAGTTGTCCAATGATACAATCAAGAGGATGGCATAGACTATGATAAAACTTTCACACCGGTTGTAAGATTAGAATCTATTAGAATGTTTTTAGCCTTTGCAAGTTTTAAAATTTTAAATTATTTCAAATGGATGTCAAAAGTACTTTCTTAAATGGTTTTATTGGAGAAGAGGTTTATGTTGAGCAACCCCTCGCCTTTATTGATTCATCTTTTCCAAATCATGTATACCGGGTTCAAAAATCATTATATGGGTTAAAGCAAGATCCTAGAGCTTGGTATGCTCGCCTCTCAAGTTTTCTCATTGAAAATGATTTTTTAAAAGGAACAATTGATAATACTCTTTTTATTAGAAAACGGAAAAATGATTTCATCTTAGATCAAATTTATGTAGATGATATTATTTTTGGTGCCACTAATGAATCTTTATGCAAAGACTTCTCTAAAGTAATGCAAGATTAATTTGAGATGAGTATGATGGAAGAGCTCACTTTCTTTCTTGATCTCCAAGTTAAGCAATCCAATGATGGAATCTTTGTATCACAAAGTAAATATGCTAGGGAGTTGGTGAAAAAATTCTGGATAGAAAATTCAAAACATACCCCAACTCCAATGAGCACCACCATCAAGTTAGATGCGGATAAAAGCGGTGAATAGGTAGACCAAAAGCTATATCGAGGTATGTTAGGTAGTCTTCTTTATCTCACTACTAGTAGGCCGGACATCATGTTTAGTGTTTGTGCATGTGTACGTTTTCAAGCTTCTCCTAAAATATCTTATTTGGTTGCGTTTAAAAGGATTATTAAATACATTAATGGCACCTTAGAACTTGGTTTGTTTTATCCTAAAAATAGATCTTTTGATCTTTGTGGCTATTATGATGCCGACTTTGCCGGTTGTAGGGTGGACCGTAAAAGTACAAGTGGTACTTGTTAATTTTTGGGTAACTCACTTGTATCTTGGACATCCAAAAAACAAAATTAGGTTTCTTTGTCAACTACGAAAGCGGAATACATCGTCGCCGGTTTATGTTGTGCAGAACTTTTATGGATGAAACTAAATTTGTTTGATTTTGATTTACACTTTCATGATACAAAATTTTTTTGCGATAATACTAGTGCTATCAATATCACAAAAAATTCTGTTTTACATTTTAAAACCAAACGTATAGATGTACGGCATCACTTCTTGCATGATCATGTTGAATGAAAAGATATTTCCCTTGTTTATATTGACACCAAATCTCAATTAGTGGATATCTTTACCAAAGCCCTTTGTAAAGTTGATTTTTACCTTATTAAAAATGAATTAGGCATGTGCATCCTTTAAAAATATTTTTTGCCTATTTTGGTTTATAATTCTTTGCTCTACCATTGTCATATCTACATTTTTTTCTTGATCCTAAAATGTCAAGCAATGCTTAAACACACATGGGTACCAAGAGGAGTGTAGAGGTGAGAGACTGGGATCGTCCTAAGAGGAGTGGGGTAGGTGGTAATGCCTAGAGGTAGGTCGTAATTCCTAATACTTGAGGGAGACACGGGTAGGCCAACACTTAAGGTGCATTTGTATGGGTTTTTAGCATGCATGTTGTCTTTATTTTACCCTATTTTATATGGTGACAAAGGAGAGAGAGAAATCTCTTTATTTGTGCACGTCGTAAGGGGGAGCCTTATAGATAGGGGGAGTAACTATCTATAAGCCAAATAGTTAATTTTTCTTGCTCTTGCATAATGGTTATTTGTCATCATCAAAAAGGGGGAGATTGTTAGGTCCTTTGTTTTGATGATGATTTACAAACACTATTATTGGTGCTAATCGTTTATTGAGCTATATTGTAAATCACATATCATTAGCACCTTTCGTGGAGGGTTGGATGGAAAATGAGCTATAACGACAATATTCAAGGAGGTGGAGGCAAAGTAATGAAGCAAAGCTTTCAAGAGCACTATATTCATGAAAAGCTTCATCAACTCAAGAGCAAATATCAAGACTCAAGCCATGTACTCATATGTGAGGGATATTTTCTAATTTTTTTTCTCTCTAGTACTAAATGTAGGTAAGTAGTTAGTTTATTATATTTAAAGCTCATGGGATAACACACTTGCACACTTTCAAAAACTCGTATTTAGTTACTTTTGCTAAAACAGTGATTTTCACAAATATAAGGACCTTTTCCCAAAATTCCTTTATAACCACGTTTGTTAAAATGTTTATAAACTGTTTGCAAAGTTTCACAATTTTTGGAATTTATTTACTATTTTTTACAGAGCTTTGAAACTCAATTTCAAAATCATTTTAGGCTGATAACTTGTTATCAATCGACTGATGTGTTGACCGATGAAAGTGCCTAGAATCATTAATCAGTCTCTGTTCTATTTTGGTCGACCGACGAGGTCGTTAATCGACTGAAATGATCGTCAGTTGACTGATGAGCTGGAAATCGTATGTAACGATCAGCTCATCAGTCGACTAATACTACAGAATCTATTTCTCGATTTCTTTGGGATTTCTGCTGATTCCTTGGGGTTTTGTCTGTTGTATTCTCTTCCTATAAATACCCAACACCCCAACTACTTCCAAAACCCAAGTATTATTGCAAATCTCTTGTGTTTAAGTTTGTGTTTACAAAGAGCTTCAACTTTCAATCTTGTTCTTCACTATTTTAAAGTTCGCATCCTAAGCTTTAGTGCAATCTCTCTTCTTGCCAAAGCGTTACTGTAAATAGAGTGTTTTTCTTTCATTTGCTACTATTGTGAGCTTGATCTCATGGAGATCAACTGCGTAGTTGTGAGATCTCGGCGGAGATCATTGTGTAGAAGAATTTCTGGCTTCTGAACCGGATGTGTAGTGGATTTATCCTCGAGAGTGGGGAGCGGGGACGTAGGTCAGTGGACCAAACTATCTCTATCTCCACTCTTTTTTATTGTCATTGTATTTTATATTTGTGTGTGATTTATTAAAAATCTTTTAATTGCATATTATTGGTCCATAAGCCCTATTCACCCCCCTCTAGGGCCTTTCAACAACATGGATGGCAAAGTGGTAAATAACCAAGCCCAAACCCCACAGGAATTCATGCAAATAGAAACCCAAACAAACCAGAAAACTCTCGATAAGTTGACTCATGTGCATATATGAGTCGACTCATGACATATTGGTCGACTCATGAAATGATGAGTCGACTGGTCAAAGCCGTTTTGCTAACTAGGCTTGATTTCTTGAGTCGACTCACTTGACAGGTTGAGTCGACTGATGAAATTATGAGTCGACTCATAACATGTCGAGTCGACTCATGAAGCTAAAAACTTGTTCTTTGATTCTTCGATTTGCCATTTTGTTTCACGCTTCAACCTATGCTCTCCTGTGTTGTTTTACACCTCTATTCTCATGTTATCATGAGAATCATCTATCCTCAAGCTCCCATAAGGATCACTAAGTTTCAAAGAGAAGATACACCCGTATCAGTTCCTGACATGCTCAGAATTTTGATAGGGTAATTAAAAAGTGTAATGGAGAAGATGGTTGAAGTTGTCAATGTTGGGCATGCCCCTTTCTAGGCTTTCAGGCCTAATTTGACGAATTGCTTGAATAACATCCAGTGTTTTGGTAACACCCGATGCACTGAACATTGTTGACAAAGTATCTCCTGCTTAGAAGAGTATCTGAAAACCCTAGAAAAGCTAGGCCATGTTAATCTAGAAGCTTCTTCGTACGATGGATCTTTTATTTCATTTGTACAACGGCTTGAGGAGAAAGATGGGAATATGGGTATATAGCTCTGGCTCGTCAGATCTTATCGAGAGAGCCAAACTACTACATTTTTCGCTTTCTTCCCGAATTTGAGCATGATGAACCAAGTAAGACATATGAGGACTTGTTGTGTCCCGATTCTTTCACATTTTTAAGAGGTGGAATTTTTCGATGGTTCATCACTATCAGACCAGGTTATCTGATCTTTCAACAAGGTGAAAATGTATTATTAAGCCTTATAAACCCTCCCGATTTGCTCGATAATTTGGATATGACCAACCGTATGTTGGGAATCCTAATCCAAAGCTCGCACTCATTAGTAACTTATATGAGGGAGCCCGAGCTTGGTATTATTCGATAGCCGGGTGTACCAGAGCGATATTTATACGATTGGTATTATGAAGATTCTTAGATCCCAGAATACGGAATATACACATCATGTTTGAATGATATCCGAGAGATGAATGAGTCCAAGAGGACCTCTAGAATGACTCGTCTAAAAGGAATTAACAATTATTTGTCTTGTGAGCAGGCAGCAGCTAAAGTGGGAGAGGTCCAGGAAGGGGCTAAGGCGATTAGGACCAGTAATGAGAGAGTAGCAGGGAAACGAGCCTTGACTACAGAATAAGTGCACCATTATGAGAATCAGACTCGTCAAAGATTGTCGATTGGGTCTGTCACTTCTAAAGCTCAACGAGGGGTGAAGCTTATGTAATGTACTTTAAATTCTGCACCCATCGTGATTGCAGATAATGAAGAGGAAGGATTGTCCACTCCATTAACCTCTCAGCAACAAGGGCTTCCATTGACTATGCTGGCTTCAGGAAGGTGCAGAAATTGGGGAAAAGTTGAGTGCTGGGGGTACATGAAAGTACCTTAGAGGGGAGGTGAATAGGGTATTTGCTAATCTAATCCGATTTTGATGCCACATTAAAACCTACTAATAATATCCTAACAATATGATGTACAATAAGATATATGCAACGATATAATGAACAAAGAGTGAAATATAGTATGACACAATGACGATAAATAATAAGCATAAGAAAATATGCCAAGGCAAACACAAACATAAAAGAAATGATCATGGAGTTCGGTCGACTCATGACCTACATCTCCGCTTCTCAAATCAACTACACAATCGATTTTCAATGCTTACCGATAACGTTTAAAACTCACACTATTGTAATTACACAATACACCCTCTAAGTGTTGGTCTAGCCTGTGCCACCTTTCTCAAGTGTTTGGATTTACCACCTCTCTCTAGGCTTTACTTCCAACGTCACTCCTCTTGGAATTGACCCTGTCTCTCACCAACCACTTCTCTCGGTGTCCTTGTATATTACAATGTGTTCTCAACAATGAAAGCATAAATACAAGATTTGTTCTCTAATACAAAGATGAGAACTCAATTAAGCTCACTCTCAATGTTACAACCCCACAACCCAATAATTATACTATATGTGAAATACTTAATCTCAAGGGGTGTGTGTGTAAACAATGAGTATAAATAAAATCAAACTTAAAATTAATGTAGCAAGAATTTATGAAAAATGATATTAATAAGTTGCTAGTAGAAAGGTGTTTAGAAAACTTCTCTGATAATCAAGAGAGGTAGAATTTGAGGTAAGATACCCAAATACGTTGTAGCAATTCTTCACTTGTGAAAATATCTTCACATAAACAAACTACACTTGATTTTTTCTTTAAAACCTTTAAACAAAACTTACAAAACTTGTTTTAAACTTTTTTTTCTTGCTTCCTTAGTTACTGAAATGAAGAGGGCTGTAGGATAGATATAGGAACCCCAAACAATAGCCTAAATCCTAAACAAATCATAAACTCTTAGAATTTCAGCAAAAACAGAAACTAACCATTACAGTATCTCTGCTTGACCGATAGACCATAGTCGGTCGACTGACTAGATGACCGTTGGCAGACTTGAAAAACTCGATCTTATTCGGTCGACTAATAAACTTTTGTTGGTAAACTGATGGGTATATATCGGTCAACTGATACAAGTGTGTCGGTCAACTAAAAAACCTGAGAACTCGGATGCTAAAAACATTCTTCAGGTCGGTCAACCGATGGGTAAGACCTGGTCAACCGAAATCTGATACTTCCAAACACAGGTTTATAAGTTGAAAATTTGACTTTTGAAATACAATTAAAATTAACAAATAAATTTCGCAAATAGTAAAATTATGGGAAATGTTTTATAAACATGAAAATAAACATGTTACAAAAGAAAACTTTTAAATATCATTTCTCGTTTGTGAAAACTCATTATTTTGCAAAATCGGTCAAGATCCAAAATCTCAAAACACTTGATTTTGACAAAATGATTTCATCAAGTTTGAAACTCCTTTTAAATATATTATTAGACTTTATGAAAAGATATACAAACATGTCGTTAAGTCTATAATCTGAAAACGACGATAAAATAAAAACGTGTATGTATATATATTTGAGCTTTAAGCATAACACATAAAGTAAACTCCTGAACTAAAAATATACCTAAGCTAATGATCTCTCGTTGAAGCTCGATCTTGGTAGCGGGAATGAAACTTGATTATGTGTTGACTTGAATTCATATCTTTATTCCTATATCCTCCATCCTCCAAGATATCGTAATATGCGCTCAATTCCATCCAACCTTCGGCGTAGAATCTTTGTGTAGGATACCTAACAATCAAATATAAACACTCGACAAACGTTGTTAGAAATTGTTTGTTAATCATCAAAATAAGATTAGATAGTAGGTTCATAAACATAAGACCTAACTATCTCTCTTTTTTTGATGATGACAAACAATCTACACAAGGAGATATAAAATATGCATGATACCAAATGAATATGCAAATTATAATCCTCATGCATAACACCAATAGAGTGATATAGTCACAATTGACTTGTTTCTCCCCCTTTATAAACATTAAAATGGGGAAAACAATAAGAGAAAAAGAGAGCGTTAAGCTTTCCCTACAAATAAGCATGGGTGAATATAAAATAAATATAGGGGAAAAAGCTCACCCAATCAAAATGTCTTAATGCATAGGTATACAAATGATAAGGTAAAAATGTAAGCCAGCATAGATAAAAAAATGTGCTAAACAAAACTCATATTCAAAGAGACCAAGTGAACACATAAAGATATATCATTATGAAAAATGTGTTACAAGGGTCTTAAACATAAATATATCAAAACCAAAAATATTCAAAAAATGGAAATGAAAGATTGAAAAATCAATTGTTTAATCAATAAATCCAATTTTTTTATAAATTATCAAACATAAATCTTGATTGATTAAGAACACGTATAGATATATTATTATTGAAAAAGGTGTCTTAATAGAAACAATATGTATAGATTTATGAAATTAAATAAATTAAAAAACATGAGAATCATGAAAGATATTTTTAAATGAAAATAAATTATGAGAACCATGAAAATCATGACAATCATGAAAGTCCAAATGAAAATCAAAACAATCAAATAAAATCATGAATCATGATCTAAACCATAATAACATTTAAAACATGCTTAATCTATAAATTATTGTTTTTGAAGTACAAGTCATCAAGCAACTAGTAATGTCAAAATATTTATATGTTTTATCTACAAAGGTCGAAAGAATTATGCTTATGACAAAACAAATGAATGCGTATAATATTATTTTTGACAAGAAAAGTAATCATGCCAAGTTCTTGGAGCTTGTTTCAACCTATATAGAAATATTTTGCACCCAGTAAACATAAATTGAAAGAATAACATTGAGAGATCAATAAATCCGGGGGTTTAGCCAAACATAAACCACTTTATTTATAAAACCATTTTGAAAGGTATTTCTAACAAGCATTTGAAATAGTTTGAAACCTTTAAGACTATCAAATGCTAATACATATAAGAATTTGACTCTATCTTTGCAACTAGTGCAAAAGATTCGTCACACTTAATGCACTCAAAGTCAAAACCAATGAGAATCATAATATTCAATGAAAACCACATATATTTAAAAAAATAATCTTTGATCAAGATAAACAAACATTTAAATCAATATACATTTTTCAAAAAGAAGTTTTGCAAACATATTTTTCCCAAAAAATTAAAACTGAGAAAATGCTAAAAACATGTTATAAATTTTAAACTTGTTTTGGTACCCAAATACTCTTGGTACCGAAGAGTTTAGGGACATGATCCCTATCATTAAAGCTTATACCCATAGGTTATGATCTCATTTGGGCGTATGTGGTGCATGAATCTGGTTATAATAATAATTACTCAAATGACCATTCCTATTGCAACAAGTGCAATGGAATAGGCCCATTTGTTTTTGTGGACCATGAGATTGTGCACGAGGAATATTTGAAAATAAAAATAGTCTTTTAAAATCATTTTGTAATTGTGAAACCCTTTTTAAATCAAAACAAATTTTGGTCAAATAATCAAAACGATCAAAAAAATCACATTTATACGTAATACCGTGTTTATGATCAACTTTGTGTGCATAAGTATGTGTATGTTGTGATACACAAGTAGCAAAATTATTAGATTTTGTGGGTTGATGTGTATCATAACAAAATTTTACAAGATAGTCTTTATGGTCGCAAGTAGAACATTTATAAACTTTGTTATACATGTGTGCATAGTGTGTGGGTTTTTTGAAAAAAATTACACAGGACTTTGCACACAAGTCCATAAGCTTATTATTAATTACAATGCATGTTTTTAGTGTTGAATCTAAAGATGATACGGGATTTTTAACATGATTCAACTTATTTTCTTACAAAAATGAATTGTTATTAGAAGTAGAGTGTATATAGTTATTCTTAAAAGAATTAAATTCATTTCTAATGCTTTCCACTTCTAACATGACATTGTTTTTCTCATGAGATAAACTAGTAATTTCAACTTTTTAATTTTTCAATACTTTCTTTAAGATTAACATTTTCATTTGCAATGATATCAAACCTAGAAGCTAGTGTCTCATGATCGGATTTCAAATTAACATGCTTGCATTTCAAATCAATAAAATTATAATGTAACTTTTATCGGCATGCATTAATCTATCATATACATATGGGAGTTCACTAATGGATAATTCACTTCTGGATTTCGAATCGCATACCTCACTAGGACTTTCGCCTAGTGGTCGTGTGCATGATGATGATGCTCCATCTCTATTTGAAGTGGATTCCGTCAAAGCTCGTCAGATCTCCTCCAAGTTTCCTTGATGTACTTCTATAAATTTTCATAATGTGTAAGCACTATTAAACGAATCAAGCTTGTTAGAAATAGATGTATCAAAAGTATTAAGTAAAAATTCTAATAAGAGCTTGTTCATTGTAAACATTCTCTTATCATCATTACTCCTCTTAGATTTCTCCAAAGTGGGTACAACATAAGCATAATAATTAACATCCCAAAAATCAAAATGTTTAGATCTAACAAAAAGTTTAAATCTAACACACTATTCAGCATAAGGAAAATTATCAAGTTTGGGGCAATATTAATGGTATAACCTAAGCTAGGTGCACCATGCACATCTAAGATATATTATGAAAGCAAGATGAAATATCACAAAACTAAATTAGTAATAAATTAAAGTGAGGATCTTTAACTCTTGGCAGTTAAGTCACAAGTCAAAGAGCACCAAGCTCTAATACCAGATGAAAGTACCCTAGAGGGGGGTGAATAGTGTATTTCCTCATCTAATTTGATTTCGATATAAAATTAAAACTTACTAACAATATCCTAGTAATAGGATGTACAATAAGATATATGCAATTATATATTGAACAAAGAGCGAAATAAACTATCAAACAATAGCGATAAATAATGAGCATAAGAAAATACGCCAAGGTAACTACAAACACAAAAGAAATGATCACATAGTTTGGTCGACCTACGACCTACATCTCCGCTCCTCACCCTCGAGGAGAATCTCCACTATCTCAAATTAATTACACAATCAGTTTTCAATGTTCACTGATAACATTTACAACTTACACTATTGCAATTACATAATACACCCTATAAGTGTTGGCCTAGCCTGTGTCATCTTCCTCAAGTGCTTGGATTTACCACCTCTCACTAGGCTTTACTACCAACGCCACTCCTCTTGGAATTGATCCTATCTCTTACCAACCACTTCTCTTGTTGTCCTTGTATATTACAACTTGTTCTCAACAATGAAAGCATAAATACAAGATTTGTTCTCTAATACAAAGATAAGAACTCAATTAAGCTCACTTTCAATGTTACTTCCCCACAACCTAATAAGTATACTATATGTGAAAATACATAAGCTCAATGGATGTATGTGTGTAAACAATGAATATAAATAAAATCAAACTCAAATTAATCTAGCAAGAATATATGAAAAACGATAATAATAGTTTTCTAGAAGAAAAGAGTTTAGGAAACTTCTCCGATAAATAAGAGAGATAAAAATTTGAGGTAGAGATACCCAAATACATTGTAGCAATTCTTCTCTTGTGAAAATCTCTTCACACTAACAAACTACACTTGATTTTTCTTTGAAACCCTTAAACAAAACTTGTAAAACTTGTTTTAAATTTTTTTTCTTACTTCCTTAGTTACTGAAATATAGAGAGATGTAGGATATATATAGAAACCCCAAAAAATAGCCCAAATCCCAAACAAATCACAAAACCCAGAATTTTAGCAAAAACAGAAACTAGCCGTTATAGTATCTTCGGTCGATCGATAGACCATGGTCGGTCGACCGACTAGATGACCGTTAGTAGACCTGAAAAAACTTGAGCTCATTTGGTCGACTGATAAACTTTTGTCGGTCGACTGGTGGGTACATATCAGACGACTGATACAAGTTTCTCGGTCGATCGAAAAACCCTGAGAACTCAGACACTGAAAACATTCTTCTGGCTTATTGACCAATGGTAAGAACGGGTCGATCGAAAGATGATACTTCAAAACACAGGTTTATAAGTTGCAAATCTGACTTTTGAAATACAATTAAAAATAAAAAATAATTTCTTTAAATGGTAAAATTTTGGGAAATATTTATAAACATGAAGACAAATATGTTACAAGAGAAAATTTTTAAATATCATTTCACATTTATGAAAACTTATTATTTTGCAAAATCGATCAAAATACAAAATCTCAAAACACTTGATTTTGACAAAATGATTTCAATCAAGTTTGAAACTCTTTTTAAATGGATTAATAGACTTTATGAGAAGATATACAAACATGTCGTTAAGTCTATAATCTAAAAACATTGATAAAAATGAAAATGTGCTTGTGTATATATTTGAGCTTTAAACATAGCACATAAAGTAAACTCCTGAACTAAAAATATACCCAAGCTAATGATTTCTCATTGAAGTTCAATCTTGGTAGCAGCATTGAAACTTGATGATGTGTTGACTTGAATGCATAGTTTCATTCCTATATCCCCCATCCTCCAAAATATCATCGTTTGTGCTCAATTCCATCCAACCTCAGGCATAGTATCTTTGTGTAGGATTCCTAACAATCAAATATAAACACTCAACAAATATTGTTAGGAATTGTTTGTTAATCCTAAAAACTAGATTAGATAGTTAGATCATAAACATGAGTCCTAACAGTACAGAGTCTATTCCTATGATAGAGCCCCATAACATGATGACTCCTGGCCAAGCTTTAGAAGAAAAAGCTGCTCCTGAGTCTGCTTATCTACGCCCTACGTCTCCTAGTACATTAGCGTCTTCTCCATCTGCTTTTCTGGGGTTAGATTACTTGAAAGGATTTATCAAACAGCTGGTAGGTGTAATGAAATAGGCCGTCATTTTTGTTAGCGCCGGGTGAGGTACTTTTGAGATTTTCAAGCCCTTTTTAACAAACTGCCTAAACAATATCAAGTGTTTGTGTGTCACTCAGTGGATCGAGCATTGCACCGCAAGTGTCTCTCATCTGAAGGTGGACTTACAAGCTTTGTAGGACCTAGAACAAGCTAACTTAGAGGTGGAGACAGAACAGACTTTTGCTTGAATTCAAGCTGCAAGAGCACCTTAACAAGAGGCCCTTTAGAAGAGCATGTCTAAAAGAAAAGCACATGTTGTAGCTCTGTAGGAGTAGCATAATCAGGTGCAAGTTGAGGTGACTGACTCTGTTACTGCTACGCGCATAACTCAAGAAGTAATCACTCAACTAGAAGCGGAGTTGGCTCAGAAGAAGGCTCAGCTGGCTCGGGAAGAAGCGGCTGCGAAGGAGCTCCATCTAAGGAGTGCTAAAACTTTCACCAATTACTACAAAGAGTTGCAAGTTCTTGAGGTGATCCATAAGAAAGTCATTGCTGTGATGCCTAACAAAGCAAAGCTTAGAAGAAAAGCTACAGCAATAGTGAAGGCCGCTCATGAATAAAAGCTTACAGATGTGAAGTCTTGGCTCGTGTCGATTAAGCTAATAGGCTTTGAGAGTTAATAATGTATGGTTCTTTTAATAAGAACAAAACAATGATTTTTTATCATTTTTTACTATTTTGAATAAAATGTGACAGCATTTTAATTTTCCATTGTCTCTTTTCTGTGTGATGTTTTGACTTGAAACAATAAAAATGATTAAAAGAAAATTCCAGAGGTGTAATGTTAACTTAGCATAAATTCTTACTCAAAGTAAGATTCAGAAATTTTTTTTATCGTCACTAGGATAATTCCACAACATTTTAATTGTTATAAGTTTAATGTTAACTCGACAAAGTACTAGCTGGGGATGATTCTAACGATTTGTTACTCTTGCATCTATAAATTTTAAGCAACCAACCCCTAGTCTGAGCTTAAACTCTCTTTTTAGACTTAGCTAGGTATTAGAAAAGGGGTCTCATGATTCTTATGGATAATATTTCTTGAGAAATTTTTTATTAATTAGCATCATGAGCCTATCACCTTTCTGATTAATGAGTCGGTAAGCTCCATTCGAGTAGACTGACTCTACCGTGAAGGGTCCTTCCCATTTGGGATTAAATTTTCCTTTTGTCTTGTGCATCATGACCATGGGTCGTCAGACTGCTAAGACAAGGTCGCCTTTCTTGAAGATCCTTTGCTTGACCTTTTTGTTGTAGGCCTTTGAGATTCGAGCTTGGTATAACTCGATCTCTTGCTGGGCATCTAGCCGCTTATCATCTAATGCTTTCAACTCTTAAAGGCGTAGTTGATGTTTTTCTTCATCGGTCATCCCAGTTGCAAGAGCAACTCTTAGGGATTGGATTTGAATTTCTAATCACAACACAGTTTTGCATCAGTACACCAAAGAAAAGCAAGTACCTTTCATTGGGGTTCACACCATTGTGCGGTAGGCCCATAAACATTTGCCACGTTTTTCATCCTAGTCATGTCAACGTTTGGAAATGAAGTTTTTGAGAAGCTTTATAATAGTTTTGTTAAAGGCTTTTGCAAGACCATTAGCTTGCAGGTAATATACCATTGATACGACACTTTGGATTCTGAACTTGTCACAGAAACTTTGAAAGTATGGCTGATAAAGCGGTAGATGACGTGATATTTAATAAACTTGATCACGTTTGAAGTCTTGACTTCTTTTAAAGGAATTGCGTCTACCCATTAGAAAAATAATCGGTTGCTACAAAGATAAACCGATCTCCTTTAGATATTGGTGGAGATAGAGGTCTAACGATATCCATTCCCCACGTCTTGAATGGCCAAGATGGAGATGTTGGGTGCAAATTCCCTAAAGTTTGATGAATGATATCACCATGGATTTGATATGCATAACATCGTTTAGCATAACCTACACCATACGTAAATATTTTTGAATAATAATAGCCAAGTATTCGGAGTCGATCCCCTAACTTAGCTCCGGGTTGATGAGCTTCGTACATTGCATCGTGAGCTTTCTTAAGAGCTTCTTGCACTTCTTTTCTGAAAAGGCAGCAAAGCAGAACCCCATCGTGTAATTTTTCATATAAAGTTTGAGAAACCGCGTTGTAATATAATCGAAGGGTCTTCTGTTTAACAACGATCGTTTCTTTTGGATCATCAAGTAATATGTCATACAAGACATAATCGATGAACGGGAATCTCTAGTACCTTGGTTTGAGATTGATAGAAGTTTCACAAACAATCTCTGCTGTTGTATCTTCTGAATAATCTTCTAGAGGGAATTTGGGGTGATACAAGTCATGACCCATAATGAATATTGTCGTTTCCAACTTCGGAGGTAATGCCAATGAAGTTGCCAGCGAGGCCAAAGCATCCTCATAGGTATTCAGAACTCGTGGAATGTATCCGATAAAGAAGCCTTCAAACTTTTGAGCTAACTTTAGCGTTTTGAAGTGATATGTACCTAAATCCTTATTACGCACTTCATATTCTCCCCAAACTTAATTTACGATGAGTTAAGAATCACCGTAAGCCTCGAGTTATCTGATGTTAATTTCCTCGGCCAAATACATCCCTAATAGCAAAGCGTTGTACTCTACTATATTATTGGTACAGGACTCGATTAATAAAAATCCTCTTAGGATCACATGACAATTTGGGGATTTGAGGACTACCTCCACTCTAGCTTTGATTCCTCCATTAGGCCTTGCTCTAGATGCACCGTAAAAAATAATGTCCATATTTGCATAACTTCTTGAATTATGCAAGCTTTTGCAACCTCATCTGGTAAATCTTCGTATAATTTGAAAGAATCAGATACCGGATGATCAGCTAAGAAATCTGCTAGAGCTTGTCCTTTAATGGCCTTCTGAGGCATGAACTGTATGGAATATTATAATAGAAGTATCGCCCATTTTGCGAGGTGGCAGTTCAAAAAGGAAAGTTTCGTTATGAGTGCCCTCAAAGGATTTACCTTAGAAATGATATGGATCATTTGTCCGACTATGTAGAGTCACATTTTCTAGACGACGAACACCAAGGCAAGGTATTCTTTTTCTACCAGATTGTACTTACGTTCAGCACCAATCTTAGTTCTACTGAGGTACTAGATTGCCTAATCATGAACTTGATCATTGTTTTGGGCTAGTAAAGGCCTAAGAGAATTGTTCATGGCTCTCACATATAACATGAATGGTTTTCCTGATACCAGGGCTGCTAAGACGGGTGGTTGAGTGAGGTATCATTTGATCTCCTCAAACACCTTTGGCAATCTTCATCCCAAATAAATGAGACTCCTTTCTTCATTAATTTGGCGAAGGGATGGTAGCGTCCCAAAAGATTTGATATGAATCTCGGGATATAAGCCAGTCTGCCTTGCAAGCCTCTAAGTTCTTTGATGTTCTTCGGCGGCATTTCTTGGATAGCATGAATTTCTAGATTGAGGGAAATACCTTTGGATGTGACTATAAATCCAAGAAATTTACCACTGGCAATCCCCATGAAGGATTTAGTTGGGTTCATCTTAAGTTGATGTGCTCGCATGATGTCGAACATCATTTTCAGATCTGAGAGATGATCTCCTTTCTTTTGCCTTTTTACCGCGATATCATTCACGTAAGACTCTACCTTTTTACATAGATGTTCATGAAAAATTATATTCATGGTGCGCTAATATGTTACACCAGCGTTCTTCAATCCGAAAGGCATTATGGTATAACAATATACCCCAGTGGTGTTCTAAAAGATATGCTTTTCATCTTCAGGGTGCATTTTGATCTGATTGTACCCTAAGAATCTATCCATAAAAGACCTCCGCTCATACCTACAAGTATTATCAATCACAAAATCAATGATGGGCAATGGAAATTCATCTTTTGGACATGTAACATTCAGGTCATGGAAATCAATGCATATCCGGACCTTACCATTTTTCTTTGGCACAGGAACGATATTAGCCACCTAGTCAAGATATTATTCCTCCCTGATGAAACCTAAATTGCTAAGCTTCTTGATTTCTGATTCAATTGCTTCTATGATCTCCAGACTGTAAAACCCCGAAATTTCTATAATGAGTTTATGTGAATTATTAATAATAAATAATTCTCTCAAGATGGATAGTATATATATATATACATATATACATATCAGATGAAAGTGATTATCTGTGCTTGAGAACCCATTAAATATTTCTATGTGAGAGAAATCGAGTGGATATCCAGCTTTGTATATGCCTAGCAGCAGCAGGCATTTTTCTGCTGCGCGGTCGACCGCGTCGGTCGACCTCACAGCGATCAGTGTTTTCCCAGGTTCGGGTTCAAGCGGGTTTTGGGTCAGGTTTGTGGTTTGGTATATATGCTTATGTACCCGAGAGAGCCCCTTTTGGATCTGATATCAGTAACCCTAGCCCCTTCTTCTCCCTAAAACCTTAGATTTTCGTTTTTGGTGATTTTGGAGGAATTGCAAAGGATTTTCAGCGGGATTTTGGGATTTCAGCAAAGGGGATCAACCTCCTGCAGATCTAGGGCTTTTATCAATACCTGAGGCGAGTAACTTCTCGCCCAACCCCCACCCCTTTTGTTTTCATGTCAAGACTTGAGTTTTATTGGGTTTCATTGAGCCAAATTGTTATTTTTGAATAGCTAGTAGATCATTATGGCATAAAGTATGAAATTGGGGTATTATTTATCTTTTAAAACTCACCAATGATTTCTATTAAAAGATCTAGATCTGAAAATATCAAAAAAGGAGTAAAAACTTTGTTTTTATTGTTAACGATGGGTAGATCATGTTTATATATATATGGGATCTTGGTGATAAAATTTTTAAAGGTTTAAATCCGTGATTTACTGCATCATGATATTTTCTTATGCTAAGTTTTTGTTAAATAGAATAGTTTACAGGTTTAGAAGCTGACAGAAACTCAGATCTGAGTTTCTGTCTACCTCACGGTCGACCGCACCGGTCGATCGCTGGGCGTGCAGCAAGGGCAGAGCCCGTCTGCTCTCTGCGCGGTCGACCGGGGCGGTCGACCGCGACATCATGGCGGTCGACCGCACCGGTCGACCGAGAATATCTCTGCTGAACAGTGAGGCTCGTATCCGTATGCGGTCGACCGAGTCGGTCGACCGCCGCCCAGTTTCATGCACTATTTGTTTTGCTGTATGTTTTATGTGTTCGGGGGTATTGCCTCGATTATCTAACACTAGTTTTGGTTTTTGCCATATATCTGTGCATGATAGATGACTTGAGAGTACAAAAGTTAGAATCATATGCCGAGAGGAGTATGAAACTTGTATAAGTATATCTTTTCACATAAAACTTGTATAAGTATATCTTTTCACATAACTCCTCGATAATTTGCTATTTGGTCAAAGTATCGGGCAAAACTACATTGTTTCAGTCCTCGTGTTGGACTAAAATCCCTTAAAGTCCTCGTGTTGGACTATAATCCATTTCAGTCCTCGTGTTGGACTATAATCCATTTTAGCCCTCGTATTGGACATTTATCCGCTTAATCATGTGTTGACCAGTTATCAAGCTATGAGTATAACACTTATCTGAGACAGGACATGACACTTATGAAATTTCGGACCCTTGGCACTTTTTTGGTTACGACAAGACATAGTAATTTATGTTCTGAGACGGATTGCTTTTCTCTTTACTATTGTTTCTGTATTAGACTTTGGGTTGGTATTTAGGGATTTATAATTTGAGATGTAAGGTATATACATGAGGGTTTCCTTGTTTGGATTATTTCGCTCGACGTACCTATGCTCGTGTTGTAAATTTCTAAATACTAAAATCCCTTTTTGTTTAAGACTTATGTTTTAAGACTTTTTATGTATTGACTGTATTTTCATATACAACGAGCCCTGTTTCCCTTAGGGTTGGTTGTGATGTTACTCGCTAGCGCTTTGACGCTCGTTGTCCCTCCCCATTTCAGGTAACGAGTCAGGAGCCCGTAGAGTCACAGGTTGATGGCGACACACCTTAGTGTCAGCTGTTTAGTTATACTTATGTTGGAGCTCCACTATAGATTATGTAGACAGTTGAGAGGGTTGTTCTAGAAGTTGTAAAGACGGTGTGCCTTATTTTCTTCTTGTCAGATATTTGTACTTGAGACTTGTTGACTACTCGAGTTTATTTATTCAGACATTGACTATGTATTTCCATTTGTTGGATGATGAGATATTTATTTGATTATTATCATTTCATTAGCCCTTCGTGTATTATCTTTTACTTGCTTTTGTACCTACACTTGTTATTGACTCTACTAGATAGATATTAATTGTGATGGTGAAACATGTTGTTGCACGGTGTGGTGCATGGCAGGTTTAACATTCTTGGTTTCACCTTGGACTGTAGCCTTGTGTGAACCCAGGGGCGTCACACAGACAGAAATAACGTTGTTGTTGTTTAATGGTTTCGCATCCGGATCGATGTTGAGATTATGCACGGCTACCTTTGGATCATGACCAGGCATGTCTTCATAGTTCCAAGCAAAGACATCGATATATTCTTGGATGAGATATATAAGATCTTCTTTCTCGGATGGTGATAAGTTTTCTCTTACAAAAATAGGTTTGGATTGTCTTCATCTCCCATATTTCTTTGGATCACCTTATCTTCAGTGGGCAGCCCTTATTGTTCGAAGCGCAATGTCCCATAAGATGTTAAGAGGTTGACCCATGGTCATTTGCTGATTCTACCAACTCTTCATCATCCTCTTCATCATTATTTAAATGACTAGTTGAACTCATATTCACAGACATGTTTTTGAAGAGTGCTCCAATGCTCGCATCAGAGTCCCATGATGATGTTCTGATTGAATGGTCTTGATGCAAACATTCGCTGGCTTCTTTTTCTGAAGGGGGAGGTGTTGAGACATAGCCCTCTTCTAGTTTTATGGTAATAATCAGGAGGTTTTCTTTCTGGTATGAAAGATCGAATTAGTGCTCGTCTTCCTTTCCCGAAGTTTAAACCTTTCTGATTATTAAAATCATAACTCATATTTCTCATCATATGGAGGGACTTATGCCTATAATGATGGAATTGTAGGATGTCGGTGTCATCCTCTGAACTTTTCCAATTTGATAGTTCGGAATTGACTTTCCTGAAATAGATCAGCTTTCGACCTTTCTTCTTAGCCAAGCTATGAAGAAGGCTTTCTGCACATCTTACATATCTTCGAATGTGGCAAAAGAAGACTTGAACGGTAGGTTAAGTGATGCCTCAGAGTACAATGTATGCCATGGGTCTGTGCTTACATCTATGTCAGTCTCTGTTTTCACATTCATATGATACATTAGACGCGTAAGCCAAAATGAAATTTTTATTAATATACCACTCGCCCTCACTAGGTACATCATAATTATTGAGCTCATTCTAGCTCATTACATTCGGGTTCATTTCCCACAAACACTCTTCCTCGAGTTCAGGCTTGGCGTCCACTTTGTTACCGATGTTGGGGTCTTCTTTTGGCTATTCTGGTTCTTGGGAGTCCAGATAGAAAATTAAGTCAGTATGGTAGTTTTCTGCTCCCTTGAATGGTTGCTTTTTAACTTTCAAGGTTCTGACTTCTCCCTCTTCATTAACGTACTTCATCACTTGGTGGAGGACAGACGGAACAATGCGGTTCGTATGAATCCAAAGTCGTCCTAACAATAAATTATAGGACATGTCTTTGTCTATGATGTAGCAAGTCACTTCTGACTTAAGATCTCTAATCTAACACTTGACTTTGATTTTTCCCAAGGGTCGCGTACTATTAAAATTGAAGCCAAATATAGTGGTCTAGGTAGAATTTAATCGATGCAGAGAAATTCCAAGGACTTGCAAGACCCTTTAGGGCATGATACTGAGCATCAAACCTAGGTCAACTTAGACTCAATTGATCTCAGAAGACCCAATATACCCTGTATAGTACAAGGGTCTGTCATACTTATGCTTGATTTGCATATCTTCTTGTGTTAATGATATGCAATGTAGACTTTTGACATCTTGCAAGCATTGTGCACAGGAAAATCCTCTTGTTGCTTCTGGGACTACGGGAACTTGTGTGATGAAGCTCTCTGTATCCGTTAAAGCTTTGATCAGAGCTTTCCTCAAGATTTGGATAGCCCCAGGAGCTCATAAAGAGTAATTTTGGTAGGAATGTTAGCCAATTGCACAATGACATCGAAACAAAAAGATCTGCTTAATCCCCCGGTTTATTGTTGGAAAAGGTTCTTATTGTAGCGAACCTCCTTTCGCTTTCCCTTGTCAATTGATTTCTTGGCACTACAACAAATTACACTTTTCCCGATGCTTATTCCCGACGCATGGCTAAATATGTCAGCAAAAATTATGTTTTTCCCGACGATTTTAGTTAGCATCGGCAAAACATATATTTTTCTTGACATTTATAATTAGCATCGTTAAAAGTGTATATTATTAGCGACGTTTTAACTTAGCGTCGGTAAAAGTATATGGATTTCCCGACATTTTTTCATTTTCGTCGGTAAAAATATATTTTTAGCGATGTTTTAGGATTGACGTCACTAATAGTATGTACTTATCACGACTTGTTAGATTAGCGTCCCTAAAAATTACTTTTTCCCGACGTACCTGCTTTGCATTGCTAAAAGCTCTATTTTTAACGACGCGTTTTTATTCATCTGCGTCACCAAAAATTCATTGGTTCCCCCTAAAATTTCATTTGTTCCATCGTTCCCCCAAAATTTCATTCGTTCTATCGTTCCCCCCAAAATTTCTCTTATTCCGCCCCCCCCCCCTCGCTGTTCTTCTTGCGAATGGCACTTAGCAACCCCCATTTGAGCTAGGAGACTAGTCTGCAAATTATGCTGATAGGTTTCCACCAGAGAAACTTGTGTCATACTCGAAGGAAATCACATGGTCATGTCTCAGAATCTTTCTACGTAGGCTTTAATAGACTCTCCCTACCTCTGTTTAGTAGCAAGAAGAGTAAGGATGGAGACTTTTGTATCATCTTCGAAGAACCTAGCAAGAAATAGCCTTTCTAAATTTGCCCACTTCTTAATAGTTCCGGCAGGGAGTTTCATGAACTATTTAAAGGCAACCCCCTTAAGCGTGCCAATGAATAAACGAGTCAATATGGCATTGTTTGATATCAGATCCCTAGTATGTGACTTGAAATAGAAGATATGTTGATTTGGCGGTGCTGTGCCATCAAAAGATTGTAGAGTATGGGCTTTAAATCTCGAAGGATAAGGGGTTGCATACAGTTCAGCGAGGTTAGGCCTTACAACTCCTTCCTCTTAGAGCTTGATTCTATTGGCAATAGCATTGAGGTGGGCTTCCAATTCTTCCATCTTGGTTGATTGAGGATTTTGTTCATTCTTAGTCTCTCTTTCCTCTTCAGAGGAAAATTCTATGTGGTAGGCTTCCTGATCAGAAGTCTCAAACACTTTTTCTTTCCCCTTTAATGAAGATGCTCTTACTCTTTAGGAGGATTCATACCGAGGTGGCGAGTCTGCTTTTTGAGATTTGGACCTATCTGCAACGATCTGGGCCATCAAGGCTTGAAGGTCAATGATGGTCTCTTGCTCAGATATGAGCATGGTTTGTTGCTCATTGAGTCTCTTCATGAGATCTTCAGGATTCCCTGTCATGTAAACGAAACTCTTATGTTCAACGAAAGAACTAGAGGATTGGACCTCTGCGAAGGCTGAATGTTTATCATCAGAATTTGTTCCTCTAGCTAATCTCTAATAATTGACAGGGGGAATGACTCCCGCACGAGTTCCAGTGCATTGATAGATTCCTTCGAACTCATTCAAGATTTCTTTGACACTCGAAGAATGATTCATCTCTGATTCATCAGAGCTAGGGATTGGTGATTTCCCTCTACCGACCATATTGATAGTAACCCCAAGATATTTATCCTTTGAAGTTCTCTTCTTGTAGGAATGTCATTGCTTGTTGTGAAAGGCAATGTTTGTCAGTCGTTTAAACACAGAGATTCTTGGTGTAGGTCCACAACATTGGCACCTAGAGAGGACCCTAGAAATCAGTCGTTCACATTGACATGAATGAGTGATTTGTTGTATGGGTCTTTCTCTCAGTATGAGCTCTCTTAAGTCTGAGACTTGAGGAAAGTCCCTCACTGAATGTGAGTTTTGAGTTGGAATCCCCTGTCTACCATTAGATGGGACTGGCTCCTGGTGAACTTGAACTTTAAATCCTAGTTAGTCCTTTTAAATGTGACGTATCACATCGCATTTTGTATAAGGAATGCGAGGGTCACGTTTAAGAATGGGAACACGAGGGTCGTGTTTTTCTTAAGTAATGTGAAGGTCACATTTTGATAGATCAACACGGGTTTGAGGTCCGCGTTCTATTTGTGAAACACTTCCTTGAGGGTCACATTTTGGTTGCGAAACACAACCCCGAGGTCCGCATTTTAATTGTGAAATGCTCCCTCAGGGTCGCGTTCATCCTGACTAGCGCGAGACTCGTGCTTGGGCACATAAACGAGACACACATTGAAGCAGAAATGTGGGGCTCGTGTTGAGCCTTACAAACACGGAGCTCGCATTGATTAAGGGATTGGCTTTCTCAGAGTTGTGCTCATTGTAGGGATCTCCTCTTTCATCGAACGACATTCTTCTTAGCCTGTCTCAAAGCTGTTGCAGTGTCACTATTTGTATTGATGCAATAGGTCTCTTGTGACCCGATAATCGTTGTTTAGGCACGGGCGTAGAGTCTTCTACTTGATTGATGAGTTTAGCTAAAGTTGAGTCTTCTCCTTAAGAGGAGAGGTTGTCCAATAAGTCTAGTCTGAGGGAGAGGTACCCCTTTTGTGAGTTGGGCATAATTGGAGCCTTAGTCTCTTTAGAAACTTTGCAGATCTTACGCATAGCCTTGGGGCTAAGAGATCCAGAGGAGAGTAATTCCTTATACTTGGCTCGATTGAACTCCACCATCAAAGTTTCTACTGTCTTTCCAGCGAGGTTGAAGTCAGATTGCGCCACCATTTCTTCATCGGTTGAAAAACTAGTCTCTAATGGAGTTGCCATTTTTTGTTTGTCGGGAAATTATGAGAAAATTAAGAAATAAACTTGTATTAATCTCTCTAACCGACTTAGTAAAAGAATGAATACAATCTCTCTTTGTATCCTAGCTCTCTCTAACTGACTTAGTAAAAGAAATTATAATTTCTCTTATCGGTTTCCTGATTTACAAAAGAGAGAAGGAATCAACGGAGATCATTCCCTTTGTTTAAATCTGGGTTCTTCTTGGTAGTGATGGTAGTTTGAATCTTGTATCCTGTTGACGATCCGAAAACTTCACATCATGGAACGTCAGTTGTGTAGGCGTATAAAATTGCCTATAGGTCCCTTAGCTTAGCTCAGCACGATGATTCGACAAAACAACGGACATTCGAGCGACGAGGCGACGAGGCACGCAAGCAACGGAATACGTTCGCGTGCGGGACCAAACCAACGGTTCGGAAAGTTAACGAGTCGTCCAACAACAAAACGGACTTGAACTCAAACACCGAAGCGGAGCTACTGCCAAATGGAGATTCGGGGAATCGAATCAAGACCTGAACAAATCAACGAAAGGTCG
>BQKN01064179.1:142460-175768 GCA_022839385.1 Asparagus kiusianus
AGATTCGGGGAATCGAATCAAGACCTGAACAAATCAACGAAAGGTCGAAGCGACAAGGCACACGAACAATGGAACACGTACGCACGTGGAATCGAACCAACATTTCGGGGAATCACCGAGTCATCTAAACAAAGAGCGAACTCGGTGATATGGCGATCGAATCAAGAGCAATCCCGGACTCGAACACAGGAACGGATTAACTGCCATATTTGGAATCAAGTCAATGAGTCGATTCCAGAAACCGAATCAAATCCGAACGACGGAGAACCGGAAATACCGGAAAACGACGAAACCAGCGCACCTGGGGGAACTCGGCCCGAACCGAACCACCCTAAGGTGGCTCGGCCCAAGCCGAGCCACCCTAGGGTGGCTGGGTGGCCGAGCCACCCCGGGGTGGCTCGGCCAAGGCCGAGCCACCCTGAGGTGGCTCGGCTATGGCCGAGTCACCCCTGGGTGGCTCGGCTATGGCCGAGCCACCCAGAGGTGGCTAGGCACAGTGTTTGTGCCAAAGGCACAGTTTTGAGTGCCTATAAATAGGCCTGGCACTCGTTCATTTGAGAGGACTTTTTCTGAAACTTCTGAAGAGCCAAAACTCTGCCGGATTGCGACCTCAACTCGGATTGCGAAGGCTTGAAGACTTGGAAACTCAGATCTACTTGATACTACTCCGGATCTAAGCTTGGTTCTTAGATCCCGAGATTAGAGCGAGCGTTTCCTTGGTGAAACGATCCCTCTCGGCTATTATCTCCTTGGTGGGATAGTACCCGTTATACCACGTAGATCTGTTCAGATCGAGATTGCGCGGTGGTCCACGGTACTCAACCCCGGCACAGGCGAAGAACCCGACAAAGCGAGCAACCGTAAAACAGGAAACTCGTGATTTGTTCAAGGAAAGTTGTAATCTTTATTTCTTTGTTTTGATTTTGTTGTAAGCCGGATCTTATAAAAAGACCGGATCTCTTTGTAAACACATAAAGTTGTTGTCAAAGTTGTAACAGAATCATCAATGAAGAATAACGCAATTTCCCGCTCGAACAAGTTGATTCCTCTTGATGTGATGTCGGGAAGAACTTGAAATGCAAGTTTAAAACTCTTAATGAGTTTATGAACTCTAAACAAGTTTTAGAACTCTGTAAAAGAGTAAAATTTAGAATGGAAATTAATCCTTTTTAACTTAACCGACATGGTTCACAAGCGAAGGCAAAAGCTCCAAAGAAAAGCTCTAAACCCTGCTCAAAGATCTGATCTCAAGATCTCAAAATTTGAACTCTTTTCCTCTTCCTCTTTTTTTTTTGCCGCGCTGATTTCCTAGATATTTATAGGGGTTTAAGGGGTGAAACCAATCCCTTAAATCGCTCCTTAATAGGGGCATAATGCCCTCATTTCATGAAATTATCTAAAACAAATTAAAATAAAAGTTTGGACACATCCTTTCATCTCTAATCATCGTCAAAAGAACACTCGAGTTACCCCCTCCTAATCTTGCATGGATAGCCTGAAAAATTAAAAAATTCACACAATTAAGAAATATCAATTACGCAAATATTATCTTATTAAGTAAAAATCTTTTTTTCTCTAGTGCAAGTAGTCAATTATAAAAGTATATAAGATATTTTACAAAAAATAATTACCTTGTCTTGCACATTCTCGAGTTTGAGGAGTCAATGAAGATGGTTGCCTTAAAAAAAGTTCCTGCATAGCTTTCACTTGTAACTCTAAGTCAGACATCCTTTGTTGTTGTTGATGTTGTTGTTGCTCCTGCTCATCTAAACATTGTTGAAGCATCTGGTTCTTTCTCTTTTCTTTTATAACTCGTGCTTCTAGACCAGACCGACTAGGGAGCAGTCCTCTCAAATCTTTCAAAGTAGTCCCGCCATCAAATATAGTGATGTGACCATGAGATTGCTTCCCTCAGATTTTCTCAACTATCTCAATGTCTATAATTTCCAAATTTAGCGCGCATGAAAAGACTTGTTAAAAACAAAAATATAACTCACAAGACCACTATGCTTAGGCTAGCAGTCGTGAAAAAGTTAGCGCAAAATATTGGTATATCGTATTCTGGTTCAGGTAAGACTGCAAAATCAAGAACTTGCAAGGAGAATAACGTTTTGAGTAATGCTTAATGACAAGAAAATATAATACTATGCGTACAATATTAAATCAAACGAGTCCTAATATTTCTAAAATAAATAAAAAAGGTTTGAAATTCTATACCGCAATACATATATGTTTAGTCTTTATTTATGGGTTGCATCTTAAAGGCTTTAAACTTGCTTAAGAATATGCATTAATGAGAAATAAACTAACACACCGTGCATTTAGTTATATATAGTTTTGTATAATCCTGAAGTACATTTAGCTATATAGAGCCTTCATTTTCTTGTGTGCTTGGAAATCAATCTTGGGTGTGATACGCATCCAATTCTTCTACCACTTAATGCACAATGTATAAGTTATATAATTGCAACATGTATAGGGTATATAATTGCAACATGCATAGGGTACTTTAAGGCAAAGTGCAAGTAGGGGAAACTATAGGCACTTGAGTGCAATTAAACAAAACAAGGATATATTAATTGCAAAGTAGGATAAATAATTACAACATGTATATAATTGCAATATGCATATTAATTGGAAAGTAGGGTATATAAATTGGTTTATTAATTGGAAAGTATGGTATATAATTGCAACATGTATAGGTACTTTATGGCAAAGTGCAAAGTAGGGGAAACTATAGGTACTTGAGTGCAAATTAAACCAAACAAGAATATCTATTTACCATCCAACTTGGGGGGAAAACACGGAGATTGGGCAGTGCTAAGATGACATGGCGGTGGTGTTGGGATGACCCCGGAGGTGAAGCAGCGCTAGGGGCTACACTGAGGGTAGGGGCGAGGCTGGGTCGGCAGTGGCTCTAGGGCTGTGCTGACGCAGCGGCAGCGAGGATGGGTCGGCGGGAGACTTTGGGGCGGCGGGCAACACTGGGCCAGTGGCGCTGGAGCGGCGACGGTGAGTTTGAACATGAGGCTGGCATATTTGGAGTGGAACAGGAGGTAATGAATTTTGAACGAACAAGAGCCGATGATATTTTAATTAGGGTTTAGTTTATTAATTAGTTGAGGTAATATGGAGGTTTGGGTTTTGGGTTTTTTCTATTATTTTCAATAATAATCTAATTAAGATTAGGAGTTATGATCAATTAAGGTAATAGACTCCTTGGTCTTTTAGGAGGCCCAATAACGACGGTATTAGAACCAAATCAACGAAGGGATTACAAAACCATTATCTTATCTCACATCATTACTCTAATAGTTATGTTAACTCGATGAAGGGGCTTTAAAACCGTCGTTATTTTACACACATTAAAGACGGTCAACTGGTCCCTTCACTAATTTTTGTCGTTAAATATTGGATTTCTTGTAGTGTTCACTTTGTTTAAACCTGAGTTCTTCTTGGTAGAGATGGGAGTTGAATCTTATATCCCGTTGATGATCCAAACACTTTACTTAATGGAATGTCAGTCGATTCCTCTTGATGTGACATCGGGAAGAACTTACAATGAAAGTTTAAAACTCTTAACGAGTTTTAGAACTCTGTAAAACAGTTAAATTCAGAAAGGAAATTAATCCCTTTTACCTTAACCAAAATGGTTCACAAGCCAAGGCAAAAGCTCGAAAGAAAAGCTCTAAACAATGCTCAAAGATCAGACCTCAAAGTCTCAAAATTTGAACTCTTTTCCTCCTCTTTGTTTGGCCGAGCTGATTTCCCAGCTATTTATAGTGGTTTAAGGGGTGCAACCCCTTAAATCGCTCCTTAATGGGGGCTTAGTGTCTTCATTTCGTGCAAAATGGTTTTGGAACCGTTTAGAACGTGTATGAATCAGTCAAATGTGAGATTCATGTTCCAGAAATGACCCTCGCATTTAGAATTGAAAACGCGGTAGTGAGCTCCGCATTTTGAATCTAAAAAGCAGTGGTGAGCTTCGCGTTTCGATTTTGGAATGCGGTAGCGACCTTCGCGTTTTGAGATTGGAACGCTGTGGCGCTCTCCGCGTTTTTGAATTTGGAATGCGGTGATGACCTCCGCGTTTTGATTTGAAGAGATCATCATCTTGTTACCACTTTTGTTAGAGTGCTGCAAGGATCATCATCTTGTACTTCCGGCTTTTAGCTCTTTAAGATGTGAGAGCCATCAGTTCGTAACTCTCATTGTTGTTGCGAAAGATGTCAGATTGTAACTTCCGTCGTCAGTTGTCATCAAATTGTAATTCTCATTGATTGATATGAAAGTTGCATGATCGTGACCTCCATTAGTGTTTTGTGAGGATTTGCTATATGCAGTAGTATATTTTAGACAGCCTATGCTCCCATTTTTAAAGAGACGTATGTATGTATATATGTATATGTTTATGTATGTGTGTGTGTATGATAATAATAGTATGAAAAATAATTTCTATTTATTATAAGTAAAATTTATTTAATATTAAAACTTAATTAATAATTATTTTATTGTTAAATCATTTAATAAATTATTATAAAGTTATTAACAGTACTATAACTGTACTATGTATAATTATTAAATAATATAAGTAGTATATCTCTGATTTTAGCCCTTTTAATAGTATAATAATATGATAAAAAATTATTTGTATTTATTATAATTGTACTATGTATAAGTAAGGATAGTGATTTAAAATGTAATAGTTATTTAAAAATAAATTATATAATACAATTCTTTATACGCAAATTTATTTTATAATTTTATTTATTTAAATAATATTTCAATTATTCAATTTAAGGACTTCTATTGTGACAAAAGTCAATATACCATCTTCAGGTCAGCAAAAAAAAATTTAAAATCATAAAGCAAAACGAGAGTATGTCTATGTACAAAACAGGTGAGTATAGTGAACTACAAAGGAATACGTTCACTCTTTTTTGTCCAAAAACTTTACAAACGAAAAGGATATTTTCGTGACACAATAATTTAGCTACATGACAGAATTTTTATCCACTTTCCTCAACAACAAAAAATTATCAAAACAAATTTGGATTGAAAATTATGCTCTAATAGATTCCCATCGAAAAAAATAAGCACTTCTATTGTGTATATAAAAAAGACACTCGCTCATCAGATTCTTGACATTGCCAAAAAAGAAATTGTGGAAAGTTTTCTCTTTAGAATAAAGTTGACTAGCTAGAGATCCTAGTGGCGTGAAAGTAACAGCGAAAAGAGCATTATGCTCGCAAGCCTAAATATAGAAGATAACAGATCCAACTCTACATTTAAGTGGACGTCCCTGTAGAGTTCAATTTTCATCATTTCCTTCTCTACGCTCTCCACTGATTGCGGCGTGAACGTGATGGACATTCAAAAACGTGCAAGAAGTTTGCTTCTTTATACCAGCTATTTGGACTAAAGCGTCAAATGGGTATGGTTTGATCCAACTGTATTTAAATTCGGATTCAAGTTTTGTGATATAATACAAAATATGGTTGATAGAAATACACCCTTTGTAGTATCACCCAATTGTGAATACATCTCATATAGTTTTATTTATGCGATGCCCTAAGATATTGGCCCAAATGCGAATACACCTTATTAGTGAACTCTTTTGACTCTTGCAAAAGTATAAATTAAAAAAACAATTGGGGATCTATTTTCACTTACATAACTTTTTATCGATTCAAAGAGTTTTTAAAAATTCACTTTGAAGGTCTATTCACACAAATAGAACTACAGGGGATCTATTCACAGTTGTGTGATACAATAAGGGGTCTATTCGCAAATAACCCTAGAAAAATATTACTGGTAAGTTAGACACATAAGACGCTATCTTTTATCTGCTTCCTTTATACGGAACTGTTTAGCCCATCTTCTAGTAAATCATCGTTAAAAATAAAACACTTATTGCAATTATAAAGCTACAAATGTTGTAGATAGAAACAATTTCATGCAGTATTGCCCCATAAGAATATGCGCACGCGCTTCTCAATCTGGCCAAGTACCGCCATCGGCACTGCACAGTGTGACATGAGGTACACTGGTAGTGAAAGAAAGACCGCATTAATCATCACTACCCTATACAAATGGATTTAGAGCTCTACATCCCCTCTCCAACAATCTAGATGTTAATCGCAGGCCTAATTCTACGATAAATGGGCTCCGTTTCCGAACAGATTTGCCCATTTATTGTAGAAAATTAGTTTGAAATCTATAGTTTGAGTATTTACACTTTTAGTGCAGGATTTGTATGTTTAGTGTAAATTACATATTGTCTTGTTCCCTTCACGATGAGAGCCCAAAATCTGATATTCGAAGCTTGTCTCTAATTAGTGCTACGATCTAAATAAAATCACTCGTCATATTTAGAGTGCTAATTAGCAAACGCTTTCTTGCCTCATATATAATAAGATTTCTCCATCATAAAATAAAAAGCCTCATACGTAATAAGATTTCTCCATCAAAAAGTAAAAAATATAAAATAAAAAATCTAGGCATGGTCTTCTCTTATCATATTGTGCATTCAAGTCTTCTTTATGCAGACTTTTTGCTATCTATAAAGAACTGACTTGAGCAGGGCAGAATGTTAATTTGGACATGACCAAGCCCCCCCCCCCCCCCGGGGGGGGATCATTGGAGTATTTATATGAAAAATAAATTTAGTAGGATATCATTTATGTGGTTGGATTCCGTAGACGAAAAACATGCTTAATTACTAGTATGTGAGTATCAGTCCTACATTGACTAATTGAACATGTTTTACTTAATTTAAATTAACATACATGTCATAAGTAGCATAAAAAAATGTTAGAATGCACACTTGTGTTGGTATGCTAGCGAGCGTGCCAGCCCAAGCGCACGGGGTAGGCGCATGCTCTTTTTGCATGTATTGCATTATTATGGCCAAAACATTTCTTACATTACAAATTACAAGGCTTGAATGACAGTCAATACAGACATTACAAATATTATGAGTAATGTCCATTACTATCATTCAAGGCCTTCTCTAACCCCTCAAATATTGTGAGTAACTATCCATTACTGTCATTTTGGGCCTTGCCTAATTGTCAGCGCACTAGAACCCTATAATAGAGCCTCTTCTTTCCATTTGAAACACACCAAAAATTAAAGTATTTACTTGATTTTCTTCTGTAACCCTCTAACTCTGTTCTTTGTTTTGGAGACTTTTAAAAAGTCAAGTGATAGTTGAGGTGTTCAATAGAAACGAACGCTTCTTTAGATTATAATCGTCTCATAGTTGGAAGTATTGTGCAGACCCAGCACTCTCATAGGTAGGGCATAATTTCTTCAAGACTAGTCTTTTGTCAAAGAACGATTCAATATTCTATAATGAATTTCTTTCTTAGGTTTACTGCTATCGAAATCTTATTATTTTTCTACTTTTTGTGTTTATTCTATTGCAGCTTGTTCTACTTTGGTGTATCCTTAATAATGGATCCATTTTTATGTGCACCTTTCCTACATTATTGAATAAAATAGTATCTGAAGTTATATCTTCCATTTTAGGAGTTGGTTTTGGTACCTTTACTCCCGAAATGGATATGTTTGGAATGTCAGGGAAGTTTGCGGGTTAGTTCTTCAAATGTCGGTGACAATGTATGAAGATTTTGTTGACAAGTAAAGGGTTGTTTGCAATGATACTATCAAAATGGCCAATACTGGATCTCAACAGTGCAGAAAAAATGCACAGTGGATAGAGACATATTAAATAGCCAGAGAATGTAGTTTGTTGGCTATGTCTAATGTGCTCTTTGATGCCTATTGTTCTTTTTTAATCACTGCAAAGACACTGTGGAATGAAGTGGACAAAAAATACAATACAGAAGACTTCGATCTTAAAAGGTATCTTGTGTCAAAGTTCTTGAAATTATAAATTGTTGAGGGGAAGTCCATGATAGAACAAGCACATGAGTTTCTATTCATTCTTCATGCTCTTCGAGAAGCTAAAATGGAGCTTCCTGAAAAATTTAGGTTATGACAATCATAGAGAAGTTTTGTCATTCTTAGGACATCTTTTGAATATCTCTCAATCATTAAAAGGAAAAGATAAATCTGATGACTTGGTGATTGCCATAGCTATAGAGGAAGAGCACAAGAATCAGAAATTTATTGTGCCTGTTGAGCACGAACCAAAACAAATGTTATAACTTGTGAGAAAAAGTATTTAGAATAAAATAAATAGCAAACCTAATGAAAAAATTAAAGCGATGGCTATGATCCAAAAGAAAGCAAAGGCAAACAAACCATGTTATAATTGTGGACAAGTTGGATACTAGGATAAAGCTTTTCCTACAAAGAAAGGTAAAGCCAATCTAAGTTCTACTAGCCATCCTCTAGTTAACATAGTTATGACAGTGCTTGTTACATCTATTAAGGGTATGTTTTTGTTAACCCCAAATTGCTATCTATTTATGAAAATAGTGAGTGGTTGGTAGACACTGGTGTAAATGTATTATTATAGTGTTCCCATTCGCTAAAAGTACAAGCTCATTGTCAAGCAACGAACAAGTGTGCTACATGTTATACCCTAATTAACTTGGCGGTCAAGACCAGTGGGGACGACCATTCCGTCGACTCGATATTCCTTCATGTTGACTCGAATGACGGAACTTGTCACTTCCCTTTTGTCGAAGTCGACTCGCAATGAGTCCACTTGACCATTTGCCAGATGCCTTACGAAGTAGACTCGAAAGGCATTACTTCTCCTCACTGACAACATGTCAAGATCGCAGTTAATGCATGGCATGTGCTATCATAACCCTAGCCCCAATAACCTTCATGATTCATTAGATCATGTTGACATCACCACTTCGCCAGTCACTTCCCATTTAATATCAAAGATATCCATCCTACATTCTCCAGCTGACACCTATAAAGTAGGTGTTGATGCAGCCGCCAGCCCACACTTCGCCACCGCCATCCTGTGCTTGATCGTAGTGACCAATCTACCCTTACATCCTAGGTATATATACAAGTAGTATTCTACCTTACAGAGGCCTAGAATTTTGGATTTTAATCAAGATCTTGATTTCCAAATATGATCCTTAAGCAATCACACTGCATAGAAGAACTCTCATAGTTCTTATTTACCCAACTCAAGTTCATCATCTAACTTGATCGTCGGAGGTACAATAGGGGAACCAAACCCCATCTGCTCACGGACTTCTACTTGTGTAGATTTGTCTACCCTGTTCGAAGAATCAAACATAAAGTCAGAGCAGAAAGTAGCTTCTCATCAATCCTCAACAAACTTATCCAAACACAGATACATATTAATTGTGTGATCACTTAATATCAATAGTTTGCCGCCCACCCTGGGGCCTCTTTCTTTTTTGAGAAAACATGTCAGGAAACAACTCATGAACATTAACTGTCTGATCTATTTTGCCCTAAAGGGCCACATCAGAGCTATGTTACTCAAAACCAGTTTGAGGAAACAACTCATAAACTTTTTTAGTCTCTCCAAGAATAATTCGCTACCCTTTCTAGCGAACTTCTCAGTCGTCTCCCACAGCCACAGCAAGACACTTCTCTCCCTCTGCCTTCTGGAGACCGATGGTCGAACACTCGCACTCCTTACGGAGCATGAGTGGTCTCGCCTCAAACTCATACTGCTACCAAGCAGTTGGAGAACCTCATTGATCATGCGAAGCCACCACCTCGTCGACTGACTCACCCTAGTGAGCCTCGACGACAGTGTTACCACTGTCAGGAGGCCTCTGGTAAGAGTCCTGGTCCAAGCTACCTCAAAAAGCGCACTAAGGGAGTGGTCTCTAAGGCTCCCCATCGTCGTGCCTCTCCAGCTCCTTTAACTACCATAGGAGCCTCGGGATATGATCAGGTGTACAGACCGGTCTCCGATGCTATCGGGGGTAATACTCCCCTCTCTGTCGACATCATGCATGCCCTATGTGAGAGGTTCAAAATGCCTCACGTGGAGAAGTACAAAGGCAAGGGAGACCCTTTGGAGCATGTTCAGAATTACTATGATGTAATGAGCATGCTCCAAGCTTCGAAAGTGGTTATCTATCGATTCTTCCCCGTCACTCTTTTAGGGAGTGCTAAGCTCTAGTGGAATGCTTTTGAGAAGAAGTCCATCGGCAGCTTCCAACAGCTTAGTTAAAAATTTATCCACTATTTCCTGGCTGACACTAAGCAGAAGCTCTACTGTCATGTATTAATCCAGATGAAGCAGGGGTCAGAAGGAGCCTTCAAGCCTACATTAAGAGGTTCCATACAAAGAGGTTGGAGGTCAACAACCTAAGGAGTGTGGTTGCTATGTTCGCTCTCATGGCTGGTCTGTAGAGCAATGAGTTGACCGACTCGCTTGCTAAGAAACCAGTCACTAACTATGAGCAGTTGATGGATAAAGCCCACGGATATATGGACATGGAGGACGCCCGAGCTATAAGGCGTCAACCATGGTTGCAAAGACTTCCACAGTCATTACTTCAACCACACCATTAACACCAGCTATCTTGTTGACTCTAGCAGTAGTACTCATGGTGGCACTAACACCCGCGTTGATGAGAGGCCCCCTGCAAGATAGGAGTGGCCAAGAGATCCTCCGAGAGTCGACTCTTATCCTAATCGGTCTAACAGGAGGGACCGACAGAAGGACCTGACGCCCAAGTTAGCTCTCATGATCTTCGACACCTCTCTTACCAATGCTCTCTCCATGGTTCAAAAGGAGGGATACCTCAAGGAACCTGCTCCTCAGATAAGGTCGAATTCAAAGAACTGAGACACCAGAAAATTTTGTCGCTATTACCAGGATCATGACCACCTCACCAATGATTGTTGAACCTTGAAGAGGGATATTGAGGACTTGATTAAGAGAGGGTATTTGAAGAACCTTATCTTTTAATAGGACCATAGAGAAGCTACCCCAGCTAAGGAAAACAGAAGATCCCGCTCGCGGTCACCTCATCCTCAACTGCAGCAAGATAGTCAACCCCCAGATCCCATCCACAAAGGGGTCATTAACACAATCAGTAGTAGTCCTACTATTGGAGGGTCGTCCAACAATGCCCAAAGGAGATATGTTAAGAGAGCATTATAGGTCGACTAAGACCACAAGAGGACAAAGGTGAATAAGCCCAAATCTTTTAGGGATGCCGAACTACAAGGCGTTGAGATGTATTATGATGACCCAATTGTCATCACAGCCAGGATTAACGGCTGTCAGGTGAAGCAGATTATGGTTGACATAGGGAGTTTAGTAGACGTCCTGTATGTCGATGCCTTCAACCAGATGGGTATCGACAAGTCTTGCTTGATCCCCTGTAAAGGACCCCTCGTTAGATTCACTAGTCATTCTCTTTTGCCAAAAGGGATGATTACTCTCCCCCTAACAGTCGGAGAGTACCCTAGGCAAGCCACTGTCCAAGTCCAGTTCTTAGTGATGGATCTCACGTCAGGCCATAATGTTATCCTAGGTCAAACTGTCCTCCATCTCTTATGGGCCATTCCTTTAACTTACCACAAAATGGTCAAGTTCTCGACTCCTAATAGAGTCGGAGTCACCATGAGCAACCAACGAGAGGCCAGGTCCTGCCTACTCTCGACCAAGGGTAAGGGTGCACAAGACGCCATGCCTATTAAGAAAGCCTGCTTCCAGCTGGAAAAAACAATGGAGCAGCAAAGGACGACACCAGTGGAAGTGCTTTAGGAGATACCTATTGACAAAGAAGGATCGAGGATGGTCAAGATTAGGTCTAATCTAGCCAAGCCCTTGAGAGGGGCCTTGACCATCTTCTTACAGGCAAACGCTGATGTATTTGCCTGGGGACCCGAAGACATGTCGGGAGTTCCCCCCGAAGTGATCAGCCATGACTGGCCGTCGACAGGCATTCCAATCCTGTTCGACAAAAGAAGAGACATGTCAGCTCAAAGCGGTAGAAGGTGGCGGCCAACGAAGTCATGAAGCTTCTTAGAGCTGGCTTCATTGGGGAAGTCTAATACCCTGAATGGTTAGCTAATGTTGTATTGGTAAAGAAAGAACTGAACAAATGGAGGATGTGTGAGGACTTCATCGACCTCAACAAAGCATGTCCTACCCCCTGCCTAGAATCGATCAGCTAGTCGACGAGAGTGCAGGACATGAGCTGCTCAGCTTCATGGATGCCTTCTATAGCTACAATCAGTTATTTATGGTAGAGCATGACCAAAAGAAGACCTCCTTCATCACTAATTTGGGCACTTACTTCTATAAGATGATGCTATTTGGCTTGTAGAATGTTAGGGCTACATATCAAAGACTTATGAGTAAGGTCTTCAAGTGCCAAAACGGCCGCAATCTGGAAGTCTATGTAGACGACTTGCTGGTGAAGTCAAAGCAAGCATCGGTCCACATATCAGACCTGGATGAGACCTTTTCTACTCTCTGGCGTTATCAAATGAAGTTCAATCCCACCAAATGCACCTTAGGGGTGTAATCAGGAAAGTTCGTGGGGTTCATGATCACCCAGAGAGGCATAGAGATCAACCCCAAGAAAATAGCTGCCATAGAGTAATTACCTGAGTCATGCACCTTGAAAGACATTCAGAAGCTAAATAGAAAGATTGCAGCTCTCAGTCGATTCCTCTCCAAGTCTACCGAAAGGAGCCTCCCATTCTTCAAGACCCTGAGGAGAAGCAAGAACTTGAATAAGAGCATGACTTGGATGACTGAATGCAGTGCAGCATTTCAGGACCTCAAAGCCTATTTGAGTATTAAGCCACTGCTGAGTCAGCCCATAGGAGGAGAGACATTATACTTATACATGACCGTCTCTTCCGAAGTAGTCAGCTCTATCCTTGAAGGCTGGCTTTATATCTTAAAGTTTCTAAAGAGCTTTTGCCAGCTTCTTGGAGTTTAGAATAGCCCAAGTCCTCCGTGCTCTCAATAGTCAAGCAGATGCCCTCTCGAAGCTCGGGCAACAAGATCAAGAATCAGCATGGGGCCTGTCTACACCACACCCTCAAACGATCAAGCATCTCCAAGTTGGTAGAGACTGTCATGGAGACAGAGGTGCCTGTGATGCCTTGTTGGTTGGATCATGTCATCCTTTACCTAACGCAAGGTATTATACCCTGTCAAATCTAGGTATCTACAAAGGAATTTTGACAGTTATCTCATGATTGATGAATAGCTATACCAGATGTCTTACTTTAGCAGTGATATAGGACCCTATCTGTAGTGCCTTTAGCCACCAAAGGCTAACTATGTACTCTAGGAGATGCATGAGGGCACGTATGGAAATCATCTTAGGACCCGAACCCTCACACAGAAAGTCATTCGCCAAGGGTACTATTAGCCGACCATTTTAGACGAATCAAGGCGACTCATCAGACATTGCCAAAAGTGCCAACTCTTTGCATTCATCCCTCAAGCAATGACAACCGAGCTGACTTCAATCATGAGCCTAATACCTTTCGCCCAATAGGGGCTAAATTTATTAGGACCTCTCCCCTAAGCTTTAGGGAAAAGGAAGTTTCTTATTATGGCGATTGACTACTTCAACAAATGGATCAAAGCCGAACAACTAGCCAAGATTGGTGAGAACAACGTTATGAGTTTTGTGTGGAAGTCCATTGTTTGCCATTTTAGCGTACCCCGATACCTTGTGACTGACAACTGTACACAATTCGATAGCAAGGTCTTCTGCAGCTTTTGTGAGGAATACAGTATTCACCTTAAATTTTCCTTTGTTGCCTATCCCAAATCCAATGGACTTGCAGAGGCTGCTAACAAATGCACAATCCAAGCATTGAAGAGTTATCTAGTATCCTCTGGTCGTATCGCATGACTCACAAAAACTCAATCGGGGAGATGCTATTCAAGCTAGTTTATGGCGCTGAAGCAATCATGTTCATCGAAGTAGGCATACCGACCATTCGGCTATAGCACTTCAATGAAGACAACTTAACAGGACTCCAAGTCGGCCTTAACCTCTTAGAAGAAACTCAAGAGAAAGCGCTCTAGACCCAGGTCACTAATCAGCAATGAATCACCCACTACTACAATAGCAACGTCCGACCAAGGAGATTCAATGCTGGTAGCAAGGATGCTTTCAACAAAGACACTTGAAGAGGCAAGCAAGCACCCAACTAGGACGGTTCCTACACAGTCCTAGAGGAGTTACGAGCCAGTACCTACCGACTAAGGGCCTCAGACGAAAGAATCCTCCAGCATCCCTGGAATATCGAGCACCTACGGCGTTATTTTAAATAATTCTATAAATTTTATTTCATATTAATGAAATTCTTATTGAAACTAACTCAATTGTTATCTTGCACTTCCATAGTACCCAATCTATACAGGAACACTAAGCCCTTGGTGTCTTTTCAGGAATAAACCTAAGGCACTCACCATATGGTCGACTCCTACAATCGCTTCTCGACCATCACAGCTATATTAAAGACCTAAGCATCTATATAAGTCTTGGGCACCCAACCTCAGGATTATCATATTACCTAATTGCCATCAGGGTGGCCCTCCTTAAGGTGAAAAACCTAGTTGACTTCAGCAAGTCCTAGGCACAGTCCCAGGGTTGTAAAAGACATAGTCAACTTCTGTAAGTTCTAGGCATTCGATTTTAGTTGAATTCTAAGCATTGGTACCTTTTCATGTATAACCCAAGGCCCTAACTATATGGTCGACTCCCACAATCACCACTCAACCATTGTGGGGATATCAATGACCCAAGCATCTACGTAAGACCTAGGCACCTAACCTCTAGGTTGTACTTTTGCCAAAGACCAAGGCATCTATATAAGACCTAGGCACCCAACCTCCAGGTTATACTTTTGCCAAAGACCCAGGCATCTACGTAAGACCTAGGCACCCAACCTCTGAGTTGTCCCATTTCTAAAGACCTAAGAGTCTACGTAAGACCTGGGCACCCAACCTCTGGGTTGTTATTTTGCCAAAGACCCAGGCATCTACGCCAGACCTGGGCACCTAACCTCCAGGTTGTCCTTTTGCCAAAGACCCAGGCATCTATGTATGACTTAGGCATCCAACCTCCGGGTTGTCCTTTTGCCAAAGACCTAGGGGTCTACATAAGTCCTAGATACCTAACCTCTGGGTTGTCACTCTTCCGAAAAAGCCCTTGGTACCGTCACGAGACAAAGAGACTTAGGCAAGTCTACATGCCAGTTCTCATTGACAAGACTCGGGCATCTCACCAACAAGTGACGTGACATGAGCCAGTGGTCTCGACCCCTCAACAGTTGGATTGTCTCAGTATGGCCGACTCATGACAATCTATACTTGTTCTTCCAATCAGAATAAAGCTACGAGCTAACAAAGCAAAGCAAAAACAAGGAGTAAATGAAGACAGACCCAGAATGAGAGAAAAGTCAATCTTTATTCTAATAAAGTTTATTACAAGCTTTATTAAAATATCCATGTCTATCAGCAGTAAGGCATGTCGATATACAAAAACAAAACAAAACAAAACAACATTGAAGAGATACGAGCCCTTATAGCTCTCGACCGGATCTGAGAGTAGGGCTTGGCAGTCTCTCAGCGACAGCAGCAGAATTGCCAGGGGTTTCAGTGACGATAGGAATAGCAAGCTCAGCAGCAGCAATAGGAGAGGAGGCGGGAGGGTCTTCTTCAAGGTCTTCCCTTGACTCATTATCGTCGTCGTCCAACGCTAGTCTTACTCCTACTCTGCTCACATCGATCTCATTTAAGAGGTCAAGGGTAACAAGACACACGTGGGTGGGGGGTAAAGGCGATTAGGTGTGAGACAAGAGCTAGGGGTAACCAAGACAGATAGTCGACACCAGCCATGCAAGCCAAGGCTACCTCAGTTTTACCCAAGGGGTCATGGCGCCAATCATCAACGATCTTCTTCCTATATTGCTTCGAGTCCAAGTAAGAAAGCTGACCCTCAAAGTCCTTGACAATCATCATAGACGAATGATAGGTCGATCGATCCTCCTCGAGGTCTCACATTAGCTGCTCGACCGAGAGACGGCTCGATTAAGCATCCTCCTCGACTGCCATCTTTAGGCGCCTCTCAGACTCGACCTCCCTAGCTAAAGCAGTCAGTCAGCCATCCTGCTCAGTAAGCCCTTGCTGCAGACTACCGACCTCTTCCTTCAGTTGGGCTACCTCCCACTGGAGATCATCGATGGAACCTATATGCTTTGAGCACTAGATTCTGTAGCCCTTCAGGAGCCTTTGATTCTCATCCAGCTCCCGATGCCAGGCGTCCTCCCTGCTATGCAACTTGGCCTCTAAGGCAGCGACTCTTTGTCCTACCTCTTCCTTAGCCAGCTTCTCCTAGGCCAGCTCCGCATGTCATCCTACTGTCAACTTGTGCATGTACACGGTTTGGTCGAACAGCTCCTACTCCAGTAGAGCCCCTTGAACCAAGTAAGCCTTGAAGGCCAAATGCGTGATAGCACTTGGTATCTCCCTTAAGATCCTCTTTTCTTTAGGGAGGGTAAACTGGAGTACAACGTCAATCGGGGTAGTTAAAGATTGCTTGACTAAAGACTCCATGTCCATCGACTCCTTCTGGACAAAGCTATCTCTTTTAGGAACTTCCTCCCTAGGCGAATAGGGGGCCCATGGCTCTCCCACCAACAAAGCCCTCTCCCTCCCCTAAGACTGGCGAGTAATCTCCTTGAGCTAGTGATGGAATGACCAGAACTTCCTCCGCACATTGGCCATCTCGTTGGCCTGAGACCCTTCCGGAGGCTCCGCTTGCTCATCAGTACCCTCGGACATCCTGATAGGCTCCTTGCCTAGCCTATGGGACGACTCAGCTATAGAACTCGACACAACTATCTCCTCGACATGGCCCCAAACTTCTTCCTCTTCGATAGTTGGGGCTAACCCCTATGTTCTAGGAGGAGAAGAGTCGCCAATGATGTTGACCTCGTCCGGTTGATAAGCTTAGACAACCTCTTGCTGCCTCTCGGCCAATTGTGGCTCTTCAGCTAATCATTGTATCTCATTAGGCTTGACTCAGATTGGCTTAGCTGACCCACTGGACCCTTGGTCCCTGGCCTTCGCCTTCTTCGGCCTCCTCTGTTACGCCACCAGCTCAACAGCAACTTTGGCCACTCTTGCTATCAAGTCGGGCATCTCCTCCAAGGTAAGATTCTACCTTTACCTTTTTTGGGGCCGTGAGGCCGAGCCCAACTACCCCTCGAGGGGGAGGGCTAGCAAGCTTCACCTCATCTAGTCAGCAGTAGAGGGCAAGATTATAGACACACCTACCGCTCGGAGAGACGACGTCTCGAAAAGATCGTCCCTCTCCTGAGACCCGGCATAAGCACGAATCTTCTCCAGTTTCTACCTCTCCTCGGACTCGAGATAACTCGGCCTCAGAACATCCTTGGCCACTTTAAGCTAATTAGGGCAAGCAAGAACACCATCGGCCCCGAAGACCCACACAAACCGCTCTAGTCCCTGTTGGACTATGGAGTGTTCGTGACGAACTTGAAACTTACAGTGTAGTGGAAGAAGTAGTGAAGCTCTCTCCTTATCAACTTGACGCCGACCAGATACCCAAGCAGTCTTATGGTCAGTGAGACACCAACTCGGTGGCATATCACAAAAAACCCCACCAGCACTCTAATAGCGTTTGGGGTAAATTAAAAGGGGGAACCCCCAGAGCAACGTACACATCCCTAATGAAGGGATGGAGTGGTATCCGTAGACTATACTCAAGATGAGCAAGGTATAGCGGTAATCGGTTCTCACTATAGCGATACACCGTCTCACCCCTGTCAGGCGCCCCTAATGTGAAAGCCTTAGGAATGTCATATAGATCATAATATTGCTTGAGATCACCACATAGACCTTAGAGCAGATCGGTCGGAGAAGAGCGATCTTCTTCACATTCTGGCTGATGGTGGACATCTGAGAAGCTATAAAAAGATCTCTATTTTGTAAGGAGACTTGAAGATTAAGAGAAGCGCTGAACATTTTAGGGCAAGAGTTCATAAAGAATTCTTCTTCACCCCCAGCGAGCTATTTATAATATTCCAAAGTAGACACGTAGATTAATTTGGACGGTTGTCTCATTTCCAAATGAATGAGCGAGATTCGCCTCGAAATCTTTAATAGTTCACTCGAAACTCAAAGTGGCACTCCTCCTTACTCCGTGCCTTTCACTCAAAAATCAAAGCAACGCTATAATCTCTGACTTTTGACAATGTCATCATGTTGTTTCTAATAGTGATGTTTCACCTTTCCAATAAAGGCCTCTAGAAGCTCACTAAATGATGCTTATTTGGCAAGCAGTAACCAGTTCTCAGTCGACCCTTGGTAGCCAATAGAATACTTCAAAGGAATACCTCTCGGACACTCGTCTAAGAAGCTTAGATACTCAGACATCGAGAGTAGACAGCCAAATGGGTTCAGCACTTAGGCCAAACCAAACTACATAGATGAATACTCGAGGGCAAGACATCTCTTCTCAATGAAGGACGAGTCCTCCTAAGACGACACTTGAAGTTCTCAACACTTAGACAAAAAGCCAGTCAATCAGAGACAATTTACTTGAGTTTGTGACATCTCCTCTTAGTGGAGGACGAGTACCCTCGAAGTTCATTTAGTCTACAAGTCTATATTGAAACTAAGTTATTCAGCAGACATATCAAAATTGTGCAACACAAGAAAACAATTTTAAATCCAAAAAATGCTTCTTCATTCATCTATAAGAGACATTTACAAGATACATAACATGTATTTATATAATGAAAAAGCCAGAAGGCAAGAAGGTCCTAAGAAGCTAAGGGAAGTTCATTCCAGCTCCTGGAGTCAGAGGTGGGGAGCTCCTGGGTGAAATCAATGGAGGAGTCAAGCAGTATCCTCCTCCGTCTAAGTCGTCCTCATCCTCATCCAAATTGAGTCCTCCCTCGAGTGCTTCCACCTCTATCCACTCATCCAAACAATCGGCCACGAGTTGAGGGTAGTGAAAGCGACTAGATGGGTTCCTCGTCTTGCCTGGGAGTTATGCCAACAGGTAGTCATTCTTGGCTTTACAAGCTATCGCCACTTTGGTTTTTTTTTTGTTAAGCTCTGGCGATACTTCCCGACGACCTCCTGCCGGTAAGCTTCGGACTTCAGATGGGTGACTTACCCTTGAAGCTTGGTGAGCTCTGCCTACTTCTCGGTCAATTAACGTTACACATGCATTGCCACCAACTTTTCCACTTTGACCTGTACCCTAGCACAGTCCCTCTCTTAGAGAGCCTCATCTAATCCTTTAGCCTTCCTTCGACTCTCCCCCAGCTCCTGCCTAAGCTTATCGACCTCAGTGGCTTCTGGAGCCCATGCCTTTGTAGCCTACCTCGAGTCGACCCCTCTGCTAGCCCTTAGGGAATCAACCTCCCACAAGATCTTAAGATAGGCAGTCCCGATGTGCTCCATCCGACCAAACATCTCCTGCTTCATCAGAGCGCCTCACACCAGATAGCTCCAAACAGTCTTAAATGGAGAATGGTATTTGGTACCACCCGCCCCCCCTCGTGTACTCATCATCTCGAAGAAGATAGAATTTGTTCAACAGCCTTTGACTAAGCTACGCAAGAACTAAGAACTATCCCCCTGACATCCAGATGGAGAGTGGCCTCAAAGCGATGCTCGGGGTCGAGTTCTTGCACATACCATCGACCGCCCCCAGAAGTCCTAATGAGGTACTCGTACATCTTCTGCTGCTCCTCATCAGCGATCTCATCAATGCGATGGAGGAAAGGATACTTTAGCCCCGATGAAGGCTCAGACTAATCAGCAGACTCTTTTCTGTGGAGGGGCGACTAGCGATGACTAGCAAATAGCCCCGCTTTGCTATCATGGGTTATAGTTTCAGCTCCCCCCTCCTTAAGGAGCATCGGCAGACCCGCTAGGAGAAGACTCATCTAGTTGGATGACCTTCATCTCCATCATCTCAGCTGCCACATGTTCCTCCTATTCCCCATCTTCCCCTCTCGGCTACCTCCTCCGTCTATAAATAAGGCTGGGAGTTAGCTCCTCCTCTGTGGCAACCTCAGCCTTCATAGGAGGAATGTCCTGATGAAGATGTTTCGCAGGCCTGGCAGACGACTCCCTCGAGAGCAGCCAATGGAACAGTAGCCGCCGACGTCTCTTCTGCTCCCCCTATGATAAGGACTGAAGCCCTCTCTATAACTTGGGTGGTAGCAAGCTTGACTGATACGTGGACAACTTGCAAAACTGATTAGTCTAGCAGATGGTCCCATCGATGAGAGCCAGCGTACGACTTGATCAAGTCAAGCGCTTCCCTCCCGTTAGGAGATAGCTCGCCTCCCATGAGCACCTTCCTCCTTATTTCAGGCCAGTCTAAGCAGCTCAACTCCAAGTCGTCCCCCATGACCCAGATGAACTTTTTCTTCTAATCCTTGTATAAGTCAGGAAGGTCGGTGAGGAGCCTAAACTTACCCACTGTTTGGAAGTGGAAATGGGGTTCATTTTGGTTTACTTTCACCACCACCAATCGGCCCAAGACCCGTAGGGAAGGCCTTATCCCTAGCCAGCGGTAGATTACAATGAACGCCACCAAGATGGTAATAGCGTTTGGCTTCATCTGCGCCAACGATACCACAAGACCTCGTTTTGGCCCATGATCAAATATGGCCTCTGGTCTCGTCAGAGACAGCAAATCATATGCTTCTGGGATATCAAACCTCCCGTGCATTATCTTTTTCTATAGCAAAGTCACGTTAGAGTGAAAATCCGCCAACAGAGCTTGATGATCCACAGGTTCAAAAGTCATTAGAGATTGAAGAGTTGATTGTCGGAAGAAATGAACAAAGAAGATCGACAGTCCTCTAAAGGGAATTTGAAGAGATAGTAACCGCCACCCTTGTGGCCCTACTTCTATATATAGGCAGCTGACCTTACAAATGCTGGAATTTGATTGGCCATATCAAACTTCATCCAACGGCCAGGATTAATTCTCAAAACTCGTAGCGCCCTCTCTGAGATCGGGGCATGGCCCACTTGTCTCGAACAGCCCATAATCAGCTAGGAAAAATAGAGTTGTGACAATTAAAAGGAATGTATAGTAATGTCAGCCACATCAAATCTAAAGAGACTTTTCAGTTTCTCATCCAGGTACGCATCCGCGTCTGTCCAAAGCTAATTTGATTTCACTCGGACCCAGCTCAAGCCGAATCCAAGAAAAAGGGGGTCAACAGTTATGGTGTTCCCATTCGCTAAAAGTACAAGCTCATTACCAAGCAACGGACAAGTGTGCTACATGTTAAGCCTCAATCAAGTTAGTGTCCAGAGACCAGTGGGGATGACCATCCCACCGACTCTACGACTCAACATTCCTTCATATCAACTCGAAAGGCAAAACTTGTTGCCTCCCTTTTGTCGAAGATGACTCTCCACGAGTCCACTCGACCATTTACCAGACGCCTTATGAAGCTGACTTAAAAGGCGTTACTTGTCGGCAAAGCTAAAGGACAAAATTCTGCTTCGTGCTTATCCTCACTGACAACATGTAAAGATCGTATTTAATGCTTGGTAGGTACCGTCATGACCCTAGCCCCGATAGCCTTCATGACTAATCGGACCACATGGGCACTACTATGCTGCCAGTCACTTCCTATTTAATGTTGAAGTGATCCATCCCCTATTCGCTAGCCCACATTTTGCTACCGCCATTATGTGCTCGGTCAAAGTGACCAATCTACCCTTACATCGTAGGTATATATACAGGTACTATTCTACCTTACAGAGGGCTGGAATTTTAGATTTTAATCGAGACCTTGATTTCTAAATCTATCCTTAAGCAATCACATTGCACACAAGAACTCTCATAGTTCTTATTCACCCCACTCAAGTTTATCATCTAACTTGATCGTCAAAGGTACAACGGGAAAACCAAACCACATCCTCTCACAAACTTCTACTTGTGCAGATTCGTCTACCATGTTCAAACAACCAGACATAAAGTCAGAGAAGAAAGCAGCCCCTCATCAATCCTCCACAAACTCATCCAAACACGGAGACATATTAATTGTGTGATCACTTAACATCAACATGTACACATTTTTGTTGATAAATTAATGTTTATGTATTATTTGCTTGCTCATGGAAATACCGTGAAAGTGGGGAACCAACCTGTATCTAAGGTGTTAAGATATGGATGAGTGGACATGAAGTTCCCTTCAGGTCTAGTTTGTTATTATACAGGCGCATCACATTCTTGCTATTAGATGCAACATAATTGGTTGTTCATGCTAAGTTAGGGAATGTTATGAATTTTTTTAAATGTAATAAAGTGATTATGTTGCATTATGGATCTTTTATTTTTAAGTGCTATGATTATGATGTAATGTATAATATTAAAGCAGAACCTATTTTAAATTTTGAATTGAATAAAATTTTTATTCATGGTTATCTTGTTAGTAGCTAATTGAATCATTTTATATTTGGCATAAACATCTTAGTTATGTTAGCTTTACTTCTATAAAAAGAATGATGAATCTTAGTTTAATTTCAAAAAATTCTATAGATCAAAGCAAAAGATGTTAAGTATGCATAACACCTAAATAATTAAGGAACCCCTTTCATTCTATTGATAAGAATTTAGTATTACGTGATTTAGTTCATACTGATATTTATAAGTTTAATGGTCTTTTGACCAAAGATATAAGGAAATATTTTGTCACGTTTACAGATGATTATAGCAAATATTGCTATATTTACTTACTTAAAACCAAAGAATTAGGGTCAAGAAAATTTTATTATCTTTAAAAATGAAGCTGAAAGTCAAACTGAGAAGAAAGTTAAAAGGTTAAGATCAGATAGAAGAGGAGAGTGTACATCGAACCAGTTTACTCTTCTATGTCAATCTTTTGCCATATTGCATGAGCAAACTGCCCCTTATTCTCCTAAGTCTAGTGGTGTTGTAGAAAAAAAAAACTTTGAAAGATATGTTAATAGTTTGAAAGTTCTACATTTCCTTAGTATACGTGGAGAAAGGCTTTGGATATAGCTTGCCATATTATGAATAGAGCCCATCAAAAGCATAAGGATCCATTTGAACTTTGGAGAGGTCAAAAGCAAAGCTTGAAATACCTTAAAGTGTGGGGTAGGTTGCTAAAGTACTAATCCAAAAATACAAGAGGAAGAAGCTAGGTCCTAAGATCGTGAATGCTATATTCCTAGGTTTGTGGAAAACACCGATGCATCTAGACTCTTAGTCATCAAGTCTGAAATCGCTAGCACATATATTAACACTATTGTTGAGTTTCATCATGCAATATTTTTTGAGAATGTTTTCCTAATAAAAACTAGAATTCCCAAAAATAGTTTTAATGAAGATCCCATCTCTTTCTCGACTTATATTCCTAATCATGCAAAAACAATAATAAATGTTGAGGCAAAACATTTTAAATCTGGGTCTAAAAGATTTAAAGATTTAGATGAACCTAGGAGGAGTAAGAGAGCAAGGATTGTCAAGGATTTAGGAAGTGACTTTATTAGTTACAATATGGATGAGGATCCTACTTCCTACCGATTTGGTATGGCCTCAAAAGAGGCTAAGCAGTGGAAAAATGCTTTCAAAAGTGAGATGGACTCCATCATCTCTGATGATATATAGAAATTAGTTGATCTCCTCCTTGGTGCAAGATAATTGGATGTAAATGGATCTTTAAGAGAAAACTAAAACTAGATGGAACTATAGAAAAATTTAAGGCTAGACTTGTAGCCAAAAGGTTCAAACAAGTTGAAGAAATTGATTTCTTCAACACTTACTCTTTAGTTACCTGAATGGCTATGATCAAAATGCTTATTGCATTACCTTTCATATATTATTTGACTATTTACCACAAGAATGTGAAAACTACTTTTCGTCATAGTTTTCTTAAAGAAGAGAATTATTACATCAGCCGAAGGGTTTTGTAGCACCTGATAATGAAAGAAAAGCATGTAAACTTGTAAAGTCTCTGTACGGATTTAAGTAAGCCCCTAAACAATAGTATGAAAAGTTTTATACAACTATCACTACTTTCGGTTTTCATATGGCCGAGCCTCATAAGTTTGTTTATAGCAAAGTAAGAGGTGATTCGTGCATTCTTTTGTGTATTTATGTTGATGATATTCTGTTATTTTGGCCTAACAGTGGAATAATCAATAAGGCTAAGCCATTATTGAGTAGTAATTTTGAGACCAAAAATATGGGAGTCACTCACGTGATTCTTGGCCTTAAGCTGATTAGATTAGCTGAGGTTATAGCAATTTCTCAATCTCACTAGGTTAAGAAGATTATTGAGAAATTAAGCTATAAGAATTGTAAACTCATCAAAACTCTGTATAATCCTTCAGTAACTCTCTTCCAGAATGCAAATGGGGTCTCTACATCTCAGTTGAGATATTTCCAGATTATTGAAAGTTTGATGTATCTTGCAAATTGCACGAAACTAGATATTTCATACTTAATCTCTAAATTAAGAAGATACACTTGATATCTAAATAGAACTCATTAGGAGGCTTTAGGTAGGATACTTTAGTATCTAAAGAGAATAGTTTCCCATGTGCTACATTATGGTAGATTCCCTCATGTTCTAGAGGGCTACAGTGATGCTGGCTGGATTGTTATGGGCTTTGGTAGTGGTGGTTGTATAAGATATGTATTTACCTTGGGTGGTGGTGTCGCCTGAAGGTTTGTCAAACAGATCATTTGGTCTCGATATTATTTTGAGGATAAGTTGTGTGCTTTAGATACTACTAATTTAGAAGTTGAATGGCTTAAACGACTTATGTCCAACTTACTCATGTTCAGCAAGCCTATTCCTACAATCTTTGTGCATTGTGACAATTGTTTATACTCTTGTTTTGATGATTTAACAAACAATTTACATCTAATATTTATTCTAGTGTTTTGTGTTTTGTTTTTGATATATCCAGGTTAATGATATCTAAATTGAAGTTATAATAAAGTCAAAGATTCAAGAAAGCAAGCTTCTCTTACAACAATTGGGTATATTAAGTATAAGGCTTATACATTGTGTGCAAATTCTTCAAGCTCAATATTACACACACATATTTGTGATTTTTCTCAAAACATAGGTGTTTTTATGCAAATACTATATGTGGCGCTCCTGGGTTCACACAAGGCTACAGTCCAAGGTGAAACCAAGAATGTCAAACCTGCCATGCACCACACCGTGCGACAACAAGTTTCATCATCACAATTAACATCTATCTAGTAGAATCAATAACAGGTGTAGGTACAAAAGCAAGTAAAAGATAATACACGTAGGGCTGATGAAATGATAGTGATCAAATAAATATCTCATCATCCAACAAATGGAAATACATAGTCAATGTCTGAATAAATAAACTGGAGTAGTCAACAAGTCTCAAATACAAATATCTGACAAGAAGAAAATAAGGCACACAACCTTTACAACTTCTAAAACAATACTCTCAAATATCTAACAAAATCTATAGTGGAACTCCAACATAAGCATAACTAACAGCTAAACACTAAAGTGTGTCGCCATCAACCTATGACTCTCCGGGCTCCTGGCTCGTTACCTGAAATGGGGAGGGACAACGAGCGTCAAAGCGCTAGCGAGCAACATCACAACTAACCCCAAGGGAACATGGCTCGTTATATATGAAAATACAGAAAATACATAATAAATCTAAAATCATTGATCTTACTAAAGAGGATTTTAGTAATTAGAAATTTACAACACGAGCATAGGTACGTCGAGCGAAATAATCCAAACAAGGAAACCCTCATGTATATACCTTGTATCTCAAATTGTAAATCCCTAAACACCAAACCCGAGGTCCTAGTACAGAAACAATAATAAAAGAAATACAACAAAATCTCAGAGCATGAATACCGTGTCATATCATAGCCTACACGAGCATCATGTAATCATGGCATAGTCTACATAAGTGTCATGTCATAAACTCCTATGAGCAAGGTATACAGGGTTAAGAAATATGTCCGATACAAGAACTAAGTACCGTGGTTTCCAAACACATGGAGTAAGTGGCAAATGTCCAACACGAGGACTGAAGTGGATTATAGTCCAACACGAGGACTTTTGTGGATTATAGTCCAACACGAGGACTTTTATGGATTATAGTCCAACACGAGGACTGTGACACCAAATCTAAACTCGCACGCATCCCAATGTACATGTCTAAACTTATGTCAAATGTCAACCCACATGTACAGATAAATTATTAACATGGTGAACCAGTGTCAAGTCATTGAGGTGACCCTGAAGAACAACTCGAACAGATCAAAAATTTGTAAAACACCTTGTTCGCGGGAAAATTCATGTCTTTCTTCATTGATATCATTGCCATCTCAATAACTGTTTATCGGTTACAAAGATCCGGTCTTTTTATAAGATCCGGTTACAATGAAAATCAAAAATAAGAAAAAGAAAGATTACAAATTTTATCCTTGTTTGCCGAACGAATCGCGAGCTCCTGTTATACGGTCACTCGCTTTGTGGGTTCTTTGCCTGCGCCGGGGTTAATCCGTGGACCACCGCGTGATCTCGATCCGGTCGGATCTACACGATATGACGGGTACTATTCCACCAAGGGAATAATAGCCGGGAGGGATTGTTTCACCAAGGAAACAATCGCTCGATGCTCGGGATCTAAGAACCAAGCTTAGATCCGGAGTGTGATCGTGTAGATCTCAGATCCGATTCTCTCGAACTCCTGCCTTATTTGACGTTGACGATCGTCGAGCACCGGATCTGTAAGTCCAAGCCTTCAAGCCTTCAAAGTTGAGATCTTTTTTAGATCTGAGTCTTCAATCTAGCAGGGCTTCGCCTCCTTCAAAATCCAACCTTTGAAAATGAAGAACCCCTCCTCTATTTATAGCCTCTCACTGTGCTCGTATGCACGTGTACACAACACACAAGGGGAGAGGGGGGGAAAACCGGCCACCTTGGGGTGGCTCGGCTCATGCCGAGCCACCCTGGGGTGGCTCGGCCACCGAGCCACCCCGGGTTTGGCTCGGTTTTGGCCGAGTTCCCGGGTGTTGTCCGTTTCGCCATTTTTCGGTGTTTCCGATTCTCCGTTGTTCGGATTTGATTCGGTTTGTGGTTGACTTGGTTTGAAATCGACTTGTTGACTTGATTCCAAATATGGCAGTTAATCCGCTTCTAAGTTCGAGTCCGAAACCGATCTTGATTCGATCGTGGTTCATCCGAGTTCGCTCTTGTTTAGATGACTCGTTGACTCCTCGAACCGTTGGATTGATTCCGCACGCGATTGACATTGTTTGCGTATAATTTGTTGACCTCGTCGCTTCGTCACTCGATGGTTCGTTGATTTGTCGAATCACCGTGTCGAGCTGTGTTGTGGGACCTATAGGCAATTTTATACGCCTACAGATACCCCCTCCAAAGTATTTCAGCCTCGTTCTTTTATAGAAGAGTCTGGAATACTTTGGATGTGATTGTCCCAACCTTCAGTCGGTGTAGCGGGACTTTGGAATGGCTTCTGTTCTGGATTCCTTCAATTCATTCAGGCTATTCGGTGCTTTGTCGAACGTCTGTAAGGGTTCCGGTGCTGCATTTATTGTCTGACCGTTGTTGGAATTTGAACTTGAAACCGATTCTTGATTTCTTGATTTTTTAGCTCGAGTTGGTTGATTCAACATAGAACTGATCATCGATTGACGGCGTCGTCCGGCGTTTGAGCTTCATTGCGACGCGTTGTCCGGCGTCCAGGCTTCATTGTAGTGCGCTGTTCGACGTTTGACACAATTTATACTCGTACGTCTGCTAGAGTATGCACAGTTTAAGCTCTTAAGGTATTGGAGCGTGGCGGATACTTGAGTCACGAGACCAATCCATAGAATTGATGCGTCAATGACTTGTACTTATAGAATTTTTGGCAAATTCTCAGCCATCAACGGATTTGATGAGCCTTTACCGACTACCGTTTGAGTCGGGCTAGCATGCGGATTGTCTAAATCCATTCCGCATGTAACGTTAAGCTAAAAGAGTTAACCCTTTTAGTGCTACGATATTGAGTACGTAGACTTCGTCTTTTTCCTGTGAAAAGACTAAACAGCAACGTGTATGAGACGTTGACTTAGGATTTTTGGCAAATCCTCAGCCTTCAACGGATTTGATGTGCTCTTACCGACTACCGTTTGAGTCGGGCTTACATGCGGATTGTTTTAATCCGTTTCACATGTGACGTTGCGCTAAAGGAATGAACTCCCTTAGACTTCGTGCTACAACTTCGAATATGTAGACTTTGCCATTATTATGGGAATAGGCTACCCAGCAACGTGTATTAGACGTTGGCTTATCCCTTCTTAGGCTTCAGGATAAAGGTCCCCAGAATCGAACTCTGGTATCTTTTTCAATCGGAAAAAGACTAAACCGTCGACGCGTGTTAGGCGTCGACTTATCCTTTCTTAGGATTCAGGATGAAATTCCCCATGCGTGTGAGGCATGGATTTCGGTGTTATTAATAACAACCTGCCACAATGTTGAATATGCGGACGTGTGTTCTTTTTAGCGGTTAAGAACTAACCGGCCACGTGTGTTAGGTGCGGACTTATCCTTGCTTAGGTTTCAGGATAAAATACCCCAGAATCGAACTCTGGTATCTTTTTCTGCGGAAAAAGACTAATCCGGCAACGCGTGTTAGGCGCAGACTTATCCCTACTTAGGATTCGGGATAAACTTCCTATGATGAATCCAAAATTCTTGGAAAAGGATTGGTGTGGGAAGGAAGAATTTTATATTCTATTCCCAGTTGGAAAGGAGACTCGAGGTGGGATCTCCACCCCCAGAATCCGGAACGGTGAAACTGATAGTGGGATCTCCACTCCGAGAATCGAAGAGATTCGGATAACCCTAACTGTCGGAAGGTTTGATTATCGAACTAAAGATGAATTTCTCGTTTGTCGAGAGTGAATTGTGGTTTTGGTCCTAACTGTAGGAAGGTTTGACCAAGCGGGAGTTTGAGATGACCCTAACTGTAGGAAGGTTTGATCACTCGACTTGAAAGCGGACCTCTCGTTCATTAGAGGAATCGAGAGGGGATTTTGGTTGTGGTCCTAACTGTAGGAAGGTTTGACCAAGTGGGGGGTTTAAAACGATCCTAACTGTAAGAAGGTTTGATCGCTCGATTTGTGGGCCTCACGTTTATTGAAGGAATCGAGAGGGGATTTTAGTTTTGGCCCTAACTGTAGGAAGGTTTGACCAAGTGAGAAAGGAGAGTAAGAGTACAAATTACTGTAAGATGTTGGTTCGTATAAATTACTCAAAGGGGGTTTCTGATGTTAAGTGATAAAGACTTAACAAAACGGGGTTCTGACAATTCGTCAGTGATTTCAAGAGTGTTTAGTGTTTATCACTTTATTCATAATGATCGGGTTATCCCTAAGAATATTATATTTAACATTCTTCCGAGAACTTCCCGTTACATGAATTATCGACCCCCAGCTTTCTTTACAAAACTGGGTGCACGATCGGGTTATCCTTAAGAGTACCACGCACGGCACTCTCCAGGAACTTCCCGTGGAAGAAAGGAAATAGTTTAGACTCATATACCTATTGGAGTTTTAAGAAGCAGTTTATACTCGTATACTTTTTGGAGTGTCAGGAAGCAGTTTATACTCATATACCGGTCGGAGTTAGGGGATACAGTTTATACTCGTGCACCCACTGGAGTCTCGCCATTCTTGACTGGCTTACTCTAACGTTATGATGCCGGCTTCAACCAAGGTCTGGATACTATTCTTTAGAGTAAAGCAGGCCTTGGTAGGATGAAGGATCCTCCTGTGGTATGCGCAGTACTTCGGATCCGCAGTGTTGTCAGCTTCCTCCTGATTCGTGATCGGTGGAAGCTTGATCTTGTTATTATCAAGGAGATATTTGAAGATGGCTGGAACATCTTCGTCCTTGAAGGAGTACTCTTTTTGAGGCCTCTGATCCGAAGTTTTCTGTTGTCTCCGGGACTGCTGTTGCGACGTTTGATTAGCATCAACAGCCGCTGTAGGTGTTTTGTCCTTACCACGGGAGGCGAAGTTCGAGTTCGGAGGATTGGTCGTCGATCGACTCCTCTCGGCCTTCTTCCTTCGGAGGAAGCATTCAGCTTGTTCCCCTCTGACCTTCAAATCTTTCCATGTGTTGGACGGCGCTGTTCCCATTGCTTCCAACACATCCAACGAAAGATTGTTGTGGCAGGTCTGGAGAATGAACTCCTCCGTGATCGGGTCCCGGCAATTTAACGCATTGTTCCGGAACCTTTTGACGAAGGTTTCGACTAACTCCCCGTCCTTTTGTTTCTCGTCGAGCAACATTCCGATGGATATCTCGGTGTCGTCGTCGAAGAAGTTAGTGAGGAATTTTGTCTCCATGTCGTCCCAGCTATTCACGCTTCCTGGCTTGAGGCGGCGATACCAATCGAAGGCGGTTCCGCGAAGAGTGCCAACGAATGACCGCACCATCAGAGGCTCATTGCCGGAGATAACACCCAGGTGCGATTTGAAGTAAATCAAATGCTGAGTGGGGGAACCCTTCCCATCGAACGGCGTAAAGTTGATTAAACTAAACTTCGCCGGATAGGGGATTGACTCCCACTCCCTTGGGTATGGACAAGGAATGCCCGTTTTCTTCACCTCTTGAGCGGACATCAAGGTATTGATTTTGCTCTCGAGGCTTTTGATCTTCAAGTTTTCACTTGTATCTTCGTTGGCATCCTCATTACCACCCCCTGCGTTGATGGGAGGGTCATTGGCATTATGAGTTTCATCCGCATCCATATGCTCAACTTCCTGAACAACCTGATTACGATGGCTTGGTTCACCTTGCTGGTTCCTCAATGCCTGGATTTGTTGGTCATGCATCTCTTTCATAGTCTGCATGGCCATCTGCATCTCGAGCCTGAAGCTCTCCTGTTGTTTGGCCATGGCTTCTTCGAGCATCTTGGCCACTTGTTCCGCGCTTATCATGAATGACTCGCGGGGTTCTCCTTTGCTGGATACAGTGTTGTCAGATGCGACCGCAGAGCAAGCATCCGACTCCTCATCTTCTGAAGGTGAGCTTATCCGAACCCTCCCATACGTTCTTCGTGAGGTGGTTCTAGACTGCAAACGGGTTAGACGCCGAGATGCATTCAGAATTGACTCAAGATCATCCCGTGCCAATGTCCCCTTGTTGGTCATATTAGCGGTGACTCTTGAATGTTCACCGTCTTTAACCACCGTTCTCCTTCGTCGGAAACGCCTAGGCCTTGGCTTTGGCGTTTCAATGCTGAGCCTTTCAAACACAGAGACCCTTTCGGGGACCGTCTTAGTGCAATTACACTGAGACAATACCGCCCGAATGAGTTTGGAACAGGGGCACTGAGCTTCGAGCCTACGAGGACTTCTTTTTCTGGCTCTGTTCGTACCCCCAGCACGATAGTACAGCTCGTCCGTATGAAAGTCGGAGCAACCTATCGCGTGTTGGCACGATTTCCCAGGTATAACGTTATCGTCATCGGACGACAACGTTTCCTTCTGGGGGCGAATTGCCTTCTTTGGGCTTTCAAAGGTTACGCGTCTCGAAACGCGCCTTTGTGGGCGTGAATCTTCGACGAGCTTCTGGACTTCGATGCGCAAATTGGCACGCGCAGTAGCCTTGAACTCCTTGTCATGCTGAGAGTGATAGCGACCCCCAGCATGTTGAGTCGTTCGGGGCTCTCTCATCGGGCCCAAACGATCTTGAATTGGAGCTTTGCTTCGCTCCTCGGGAAGTGGACCGAGGCGCTCCAAGACTGACTTCCTTTTCTGGGATGGTCTTGTGGGATCTCCCGGAGCAGTTATGGAAGTCATCGGCGATTTGGATTGATTCGCCGGAGGTTGAACTTTCGCGGGCCACAGTTGTTGTTCCTTAGTCTGAATCGCCGCTTCAGACTTCGGTCTCCAAATTTTGCGAGTTGGTGGCGGTTTCTTGGCCACTTCCTGCTGCAACCTTCTACGAGCTTCTTGGACTTGAGCCCGTGCTTGCGCTAAGAGTGCGCGGCGCTTGCGAATGCGTTCTTCCAGCATTGAGCGGTTTCGTTTGACACGGACCCATTCTGTTGTTGGCGGCTTGGAGGAGGCGCCATTCATCTGCTGTTGAGGCTGTTTGCCTCTTTTGCTCTTCAGATCCGCCTTGTAACAGACTCCGTCCACGGATTCCGTCGCCTTTGCGAATTGTTTCGCAAGCCGTTGACGTTGCCTTTGGCGGGCTCTCTTCGAGAGAGTCATCACGCCTTCTACGGTAGAAGAGTTGGCCAGAGCAGATCCGACCTGGTTGGAGGTTGGTGGAGCTTCACCCAATGCAACTTCGGCATCAATTAGGGTGAGATCTTCGTTGGTATTCTCAACTTCTTCATACCAACGGATCTTTCTCCTGGAGGGGGACTTTGAAGACTTCTTGGACTTGCGAGGGGAGGCGGATCCGGACGAGGATGACAGATACTCCTCGAACTTCTGTTGGTCGAATTCGTACTCGACCTCCTCCTCGACCGGGATCAAGATCCGTGGCTGCGACGCAACGATCTCGTCGGCAAGATCGGTGGCTCCCACTGTGGTCGCCAGATTGTTCGTGGGAAAATTCATGTCTTTCTTCATTGATATCATTGCCATCTCAATAACTGTTTATCGGTTACAAAGATCCGGTCTTTTTATAAGATCTGGTTACAATAAAAATCAAAAATAAGAAAAAGAAAGATTACAAATTTTATCCTTGTTTGCCGAACGAATCGCGAGCTCTTGTTATGTGGTCACTCGCTTTGTGGGTTCTTTGCCTGCGCCGGGGTTAATCCGTGGATCACCGCGTGATCTCGATCCGGTCGGATCTACACGATATGACGGGTACTATTCCACCAAGGGAATAATAGCCGGGAGGGATTATTTCACCAAGGAAACAACCGCTCGATGCTCGGGATCTAAGAACCAAGCTTAGATCCGGAGTGTGATCGTGTAGATCTCAGATCCGATTCTCTCGAACTCCTGCCTTATTTGACGTTGACGATCGCCGAGCACCAGATCTGGAAGTCCAAGCCTTCAAAGTTGAGATCTTTTTTAGATCTGAGTCTTTAATCCAGCAGGGCTTCGCCTCCTCCAAAATCCAACCTTTGAAAATGAAGAACCCCTCCTCTATTTATAGCCTCTCACTGTGCTCGTATGCACATGTACACAACACACAAGGGGAGAGGGGAGGAAAACCAGCCACCTTGGGGTGGCTCGGCTCATGCCGAGCCACCCTGGGGTGGCTCGGCCACCGAGCCACCCTAGGGTGGCTCGGCTTGGGCC
>BQKN01064179.1:175868-192593 GCA_022839385.1 Asparagus kiusianus
GGGGTGGCTCGGCCACCGAGCCACCCTAGGGTGGCTCGGCTTGGGCCGAGCCACCCCGGGTTTGGCTCGGTTTTGGCCGAGTTCCCGGGTGTTGTCCGTTTCGCCGTTTTTCGGTGTTTCCGGTTCTCCGTTGTTCGGATTTAATTCGGTTTGTGGTTGACTTGGTTTGGAATCGACTTGTTGACTTGATTCCAAATATGGCAGTTAATCCGCTTCTGAGTTCGAGTCCGAAACCGATCTTGATTCGATCGTGGTTCATCCGAGTTCGCTCTTGTTTAGATGACTCGTTGACTCCTCGAACCGTTGGATTGATTCCGCACGTGATTGACATTGTTTGCGTACAATTTGTTGACCTCGTCGCTTCGTCACTCGATGGTTCGTTGATTTGTCGAATCACCATGTCGAGCTGTGTTGTGGGACCTATAGGCAATTTTATACGCCTACACACCTCATCAGTCGACTGGTGTGTCGACTGATGACGTTAGTCGACTCATGTGTCGACCGAAACCGCACAGGCAACACAGTCTCAGCTCACCAGTCGACTGATCTGTCGACTGAGGAACTGAGAAAAACACAAACAGCTCGTCAGTCGACTGACGCTGAAATTTTAGCCCGTCGGTCGACTGATCAGTCGACCGATGGCCTGCAGAAACTCTGCACAGGTTGTTTTTCACCCCAAAACTGATTTAAACACATCCCCATCAATCCCAAGCATGTACCATACGTATATTAACATGTATGAACTAACTGAAACATAACTTTAATGTACAAATACATAAACAAAACTCTAAACATGTGTATTTATGTTTTAAAAATCCTTTTTAAAACAAAACCCATGTTAAATCTCTTATAAAACATTTCAGATCTAGATTTTAAATTCACAAAACATTAGGAGGTTGTTTATCAAACTAAAATTTGCATATCTTCATGTTATATGCAATAAAAATCCAATCTTTGCACACAAAATACGTTTTAGGCCAAAGAAATCTCAATAAAACCATTTGAAAACGTTTAAAAGAAATGGGACAAGGTTGGACGAGATGTTACTCGCCTCTGAGGTGATGAAGAGATCCTGGATCTGAGGGGGAGTGATTCCTTTCGCTGCAAACTAAAAATCCCGCCGAAAATCCTCCGATTTCGCCCCAAATCACCAAGAACTACCCTAGGGTTTGAGAGAGGAGAGAGGGGGCTAGGGTTTCTCTGATCTGAAGGGGAGAGGGGGTAATTTCGGGTGAAGGAGAAAATATACTAACCATTTAACCCGACCCAAACCCGAACCAAAATAAAACAGACCCGAACCCTGGAAAAACTGGAAATCAGCGTATCAGTCGACTGATGTGTCGACCGACACCGTCAGTCGACTGATGTGTCGACTGAACTGGGAAATTCCAGTTTCTGCACGTTTTGCTAATTTGCAAAATCCAACGCACAAAACTCTACACCCATACTCTCATATCATCTCAAATAACATGTTATCATGTACATCAATAACCTCAAGCTATTTGTCATAAAAGAATTATTTATTTACTAATAATTCACATATATTCATGTAAAGTTTACGGGGTTCTACACTATATTAGTTTGTTATGGACTATACAAACATTGTAGACATCTTTTATTAAGTCCATAAAAACATTTCAAAAGTTCTCAAACTTTTGTTTAAGTCAAAAATCAAACATCAAGTGTTTATACAAACATGTACTTAAGTGTTTTTACAAAATGATGAGATTTTACAAATGGGAAGTGCAAATTAAAAAATTCTTTGTATAACATGTTTATTTTCATGTTTATAATTATTTTCCAAAGTTTTGTATTTTTGGAATTTATTTGCTATTTTTAAGGCACTTCAAAACTCAATTTTCAAACATGAACAGTGCTTGCGCATGTTTATAAGTCGACTTATGTACTGTAGCAAGTCGACTTATGATCTGCTCTGGAATATGTATTTTGAATTTGCTGAGTCGACTTAAGCTCCAAGCAAGTCGTCTTATATATGATAAGTTGACTTATGAATTTTACAAGTCGAGTTACGTTCTGTTGTGCAGTTTGTTGGTTTCGTCTGTTGAGTCGACATATAAATCATACAAGTCGACTCATAAGACATAAGTCGACTTATACCCTTTCATAAGTCGACTTCTAAACTAACTGTTGCATATTAATGGTTATTTTCTTTGGCTGGTTTCTTCTATCCTATATACACCTCTTTGCCAAAGCTATTTCTAACTAACTAAAGGAGTTTCAAACAAATTTTAAAAGAGATTAAAGTTTGTTTAAGTTTTATTTTCAAGTTTGTGTTTGCTTTCACAAAGAGGAGGCTTACAGCTTCGTTTGAGGAATTTATCCTCAATATTTCTTCATCATCTCTATTGAGCTTTATCACACACATCCTTATTGAGCTTTTAGTATTTCATACACTATATTATTGGGTTATGGCGAGTGATACATTAAGTGTGAGCTTCATTGTGTTCTCATCTATCATAGTGAACAAACATTTGTATCGAGCTTATTTGTGAGAATCACATTGTATTACACTTGTACACCGAGAGAAGTGTGTGGTGAGAGACGGGGTCAATTCCAAGAGGAGTGGGGTCGGTAGTAAAGCCTAGTGACATGTAGTAATTCCGAACACTTAAGGAAGGCGACACGGACTAGGCCAACACTTAGAGGTTGTAGAGTGTGTTTACATTGTGTGTGTTGTAAACATTTGTCGGTGAATGTTGAAAACCGATTGTGAACATTTTGGGTGAACGTCGAAAACCGTTGTGATAGTGGATTCTCCCTGGGAGTGGGGATTGGAGACGTAAGTCAGAAGGATCAAACTCCGTGATCATTTTCTTGTGTTTGGATTGTTCATTTGTCCACTATCGTGTGTATATTGTCTCATATTTATTTGCCCTTAGTTTAATATCCTTGCACATATAAGTTGTTATATAACATACTCTTTAGGATATTTGTTAATAAGTTTTTATTAGCATTAAATTGGATAAGATTAGTAATTGACCCTATTAACCCTCCTCTAGAGTAATTTTATTTGGTATCAGAGCTTGGGGCTCTTTGATTTGTGGCTTAACAGCCTTGAGTTAAAGATCCAAGCTTTCATATTGTTGCTAATCTTGTTTTGATATTATTCATATTGCTGCTAATCTTGTTTTGATATTATTCATATTGCTTGCATAACACATTAGGGATATGCTCGGTGCACTGAGCTTAGGTTATGTCATTAATGTTGCTCCTCATTTAGATAATTTCCCCTTTTCTCAATTGATTGTTAGATTCAAACTTTTCGTTCGATCTAGACATTTTGATTTATGGGAAATTATTGATAGTGCTTATATTGTACCCACTTCGAAGAAATCCAAGTGGTGTAAAAATGATCATAAGATGTTTAAAATGAATAAGCTTTTGTTAGAATTTTTGCATAATGCTTTTGATTCATCATTTTCTAACAAGCTTGATTCATTTGATAGTGCATATACATTGTGAAAACTTATAGAAGCACATCAAGGGAACTTGGAGGTGATCCGACAAGATTTGGCAGCTTCCTCTTCAAGTTCATGTCGAGCCTCATCATGCACTCAGCCACTAGGCGATAGCCCTAGTGTGGTAAGCGATTCCGATTCCAAAAGTGAATTAACAATTGATGAACTCACTTGTGCCTATGAGAAGTTAATGTGTGCCTATAAAAAATTACAGCATAGTTTTATTGATCCTAAAAGCAAGCATGTAGAGTTAAAATTCGATCATGAGTTATTAGCTTCTAAGTTTGATAACATTGCTAATGAAAATATAAATCTTAAAGAGAACAATAAAAAATTAAAATTGGAAAATGCTAGTTTGTTTCATGAGAAAAATAATACCATATTAGAAGTAAAAAACATGAAAAATAATGTTAGCTCTTTTGTGAATAATTATATTTGTTCTACTTCTAATAACAATGCTTGTATGCAAAATGAAGAGTTGAATCTTGTTAAGGATCTTATATCATCTTTAGTTCAACCCTTAAAATATGAATTGCAAATAATAAAAAGCTTATGGACTTGTGTGCAAAGTTCCATGTAAATTCTTCCAAGAAACCTACACACTATGCACACATATATAACAAAATTTATAAGTATTCTATTTGCAACTGTAAAGTCCATCTTGCAAAATTTTGTTATAATGCACAAAAGTATGCCAAGTCTAAATATATTAATTCTTGTGCATCCCATCAAGCTTCATCATCACATCATACACATGCACACGCTCACAAAGCTCATCACAAACATCCTCATGTGTATAAGTGTGATTATTGTGGTCATTTTGGTCATTTGACAAAATTTTATTTAGATTTAAAAAGAGTTTTTCATTTGCAAAATAATTTTAAAGAACAATCTATTTTTGCAAATGATTCATGTGCACCACTACTAGGTCAACACAATTCATTTCAACCTTTTCATTACACATATTGTAATCAGAATGGTCATTTGCACAACTATTATTTTGACCGTGTTAGTGCACTAAATGCGCCCAAATATGGTCATAACCCAAGAGCATTGAGTTTAAATGATAGGGGTCATGTCCCTAAATCTTTCGGCACCAAGAATATTTATGTGCCAAAACCTTTTTGATTTTTAAATCAAGATTTTTTTTTCATTTCTTGGATTTGAAAAACATGTTTTAAAATTTTTGAAAATAAAAACAATTTTTTAAGTCAATTGTTTTGTTTTTATTTTTATTGGCTTTGATTTTGATGAGAGCTTTGTGTTTGAGCAACCCTCCGGATTTATTAGATATTTATTTTCAAATCATGTTTACCGGGTGCTAAAAGTTTATATGAGTTGGAACAAGCTCAAAGAGCTTCATATGGTTCCCTCCCTTATTTCTCTTGTCATATGTGACAAAAATTGATATTTGATTTGTTTTATCATAAGCATATTACTTTTGACATTTATAGATAAAACATTTAAATATTTTGACATTACTATTTGCTTAATCACTTGTTCTTCAAAAATGATGTTTTGTAGATTAAGCATGTTTTTATGTTATTATAGTTTAAATTTTGATTTATGATTTTATTTGATTGATTTATTTTCCTTTTGAAATTTCATGATTGTCATGATTCTCATGATTTGTTTTTAATTAAAAATATTTTTCATGATTCTCATATTTTTCTTCTTTTGATTTCATAAATCTATATATTATTTTTATGTTTGTGTATTAAGATACAATTTTTATGATAGTATATCTATGTGTGTGCTCAATCAATCATGATTTTTGTGTAATGATTTATGAACCTTAGATATATTGATCAATATTTGAATTTCTTTGATTTTTGAATATTTGATTTTCATCTTTGTAATAATTTTTTATTTATGTTTAAGACCCTTGAAACACTTTTTCTTAATGATACATATATAAGTGTTCACTTAGTCTCTTTGCATGTGAGTTATGATTAGCATGATTTTATATTTATGCTTGATCACGTATATTTGCCTTACTCATTATTGCATATATTTTATATGGCATTTTTATAGAGGGAGCTATCCTTATTTCTATTTATTTTTATACTCACTCATGCATATATTCAGGGGGTGCTTTAGCTTTCCTAATTCTTTTTATTCCCCGTTTTGATGTTGCCAAAGGGGGAGAAGATTTTAAGTATAGCAATTTTATTATGAGCGTTAATGTTTTTATATATATTGGAAAATTGTTTGCCATCATCAAAAAGGGGGAGATTGTTAGTACTCTTATTTTGATGATTTAACAAATAATTTACATCTAATATTTGTTCTAGTATTTTGTGTTTTATTTGAGGTATATCCAGGTTAATGATATCTAAATTGAAGTTATAATCAAGTCAAAGATTCAAGAAAGCAAGCTTCTCTTATAGCACTTGGGTATATTTAGTATAAGGCTTATACATTGTGTGCAAATTCTTCAAGCTCAATATTACACACATATTTGTGATTTTTCTCAAAACATAGGTGTTTTTATGCAAATACTATATTAGTATGTTATGAAATATACAAACATTGTAGACATCTTTTATTAAGGCCATAAAAACATTTCAAAAGTTCTCAAACTTTTGTTTAAGTCAAAAATCAAAAATCAAAAATCAAATGTTTTACACAATGATGAGATTTTACAAATGAAAAGTGCAAATTAAAAAATTCTTTTTGTAACATGTTTATTGTCATGTTTATAATCATTTTCTAAAGTTTTACATTTTTAAAATTTATTTGCTATTTTTAAGGTACTTCAAAACTCAGTTTTTCAAACATGAATAGTGCATGTGCATGCTTATAAGTCGACTTATGTACTGTAGCAAGTGAACTTATGATCTGCTCTGGAATATGCATTTTGAATCTGCTAAGTCGACATACTCTAAGCAAGTCGACTTATATATGATAAGTCGACTTATGAATTTTACAAGTCAACTTACGTTCTGTTGTGCAGTTTGTTGTTTTCATCTGCTGAGTCGACTTATAACTCATACAAGTCGACTCATAAGACATAAGTTAACTTATACCCTTTCATAAGTCGACTTATAAACTAGTCGTTGCATAGTAACGGCTATTTTCCAGATTTTGTTTATTTTATTATTTTTATGGGTTTTTATGTATTTCTTAGGTTGTTTCTTCTACCCTATATATACCCATTTACCATAACTATTTCTAACTAACTAAGGGAGTTTCAAACAAGTTTGAAAAGAGTTTAAAGTTTGTTTAAATTTATTTTCAAGTTTGTGTTTGTTTTCACAAAGAGGAGGCTTACAATTTTGTTTGAGGAATTCATCCTCAGTCTTTCTTCATCATTTCTTTGTGATTATAGAGAAGTTTTCTTAACTCAAATATCTAGCATTTTATTCTTGAATTTTCATATCTATATTATTGCTAGCTTATTTTTTAGTTAGATTTTATTTGTGCTCATTGATCACACACATCCTTATTGAGCTTTTAGTATTTCATACACTATGTTATTGGCTTGTGGAGATTGATACATTAAGTGTGAGCTTCATTGTGTTCTCATCTTTTGTAGAGAACAAATATTTGTATCAAGCTTATTTGTGAGAATCACATTGTATTACATTTGTACACCGAGAGGAGTGTGTGGTGAGAGACGTGGTCGATTCCAAGAAGAGTGGGGTCGGTAGTAAAGCCTAGTGAGAGGTAGTAATTCCGAACATTTGAGGAAGGAGACACGAGCAAGGCCAACACTTGGAGGGTGTAGAGCGTGTTTACATTATGTGTGTTGTAAACGTTTGTCGGTGAACGTTAAAAACCGATTGTGAATATTTTGGGTGAACGTCGAAAACCCGTTATGATAGTGGATTCTTCCCGGGAGTGGGGAGCAGAGACGTAGGTTGGAAGGACCAAACTCCGTGATCATTTTCTTGTGTTTGGATTGTTCATTTGTTCACTATCGTGTGTATATTGTCTCATATTTATTTGCCCTTAGTTTAATATCCTTGCACATATAAGTTATTATATATCATACTCTCTAGGATATTTTCTAATAAGTTTTAATTAACATTAAATTGGATTAGATTAGCAATTTACCCTATTCATCCCCCTCTAGGAAAACTTCAACAATATGACCACTGCTGCTAAAGAGATTGAGAAATTCTTTGGGTGGATTCCTTCAATTGGGCTTGAGTGATGTAGCCTACATTATGCATTTTTTTAACAGGAGGAATTAATGATCGGTCTGGACGATCAGAATCAACCATCTTGTATAAAGAAGAAAAAGAGGCCCCACGGTGGGGGCCAAACTATTGATGTCCAATATCAGACAAAAATTTAGTGTGGATTATGTAGGGTTTTAGAGTTCCTCATTCTTCTTTGATGGTTGATTATCAAGTAGAGAATTTGATTCTGCACATAATCAACACGTATGAGAATCAGAATTAGGATATCCGAGGGTTCCTCCAACATTCAAGTCAGTATTGATCTTAAATGGAGGAGAAAAGTATGATTATAGTGTGTTATATTGTAAAAGATTGTGTACCTCCATGCAGTAGAAAGTTCACCTATTTATAGGGAATCTAGGAAGGTAATTGTATAACTTTGATCGAATCCAAGTGATCAACTTATGCAGCAGATTTTTTATAGGAATCGACTATAGGTGGTATTAGTCACCTAGATGATTAATATGATGGTGACAAGGGAGGTAAGGTCCTGACAAGGTTTGATGAGCTATTAAGATCTTCAGGGTCAATATAATGATGACTCTGACCGTGCATTTAATATGATAGTGATCGGCTGTCAGTAGGGGGTTTGAGAACGACCGACTTTCGTCTTGGCTTTGGGAGAGTGTCAATAAAAGATGCCTTTTGATTCGACCATCTTGGATTTCTTGACTCAATCTTTCAAAATGAAGAGGCGTGAAGTTAGCCTTAACAGCTAGGTTCGATATTCAGGAAATATTTTGACTCGGTCTTTATTGAGTGGGTCGAGTGGTGACATTATTTGACTCATAATATGTAGGGCAAAGTCGATTTGGTGTCTAATTAACACGAGACATGTGTCGACCCCTGTGGAAGGATTAAAACTTGGTTATTTCTGTGATACAACAACCATAATTGTAAGGATTAAGAGTTTAATGTACAACCACAAGACTCGAGGTCATATTCAAGTATGGATAATGATTGTGGATGAAGAGGTGATAGTTGTGGACTTTATCAAGTCCAAGGACAACACAGTAGATCCCTTTACTAAAGGATTTGAGTTGTCACTAGGGTCTTAAATCTAAGTTAGGGATGAGACTAAAACCCTTAGGTAATTAAACGACAGTAGCAACCCAATCTGAGTGGAGAGTCCAAGTAGTAGGTTCAATGTGGTAACAACAAGCTGTTGGGTGAATTTACCCCTAATCATAGATTGATACGTAAGATATGAGCCTATCATATATAGCTGGAAGCTATAGTTTACTGCTAGGATAGTAAAAGTGTTTGGCTTTGAATGAGATCAAGTCTTTAAGACGAGATGCAAGCAGTGCATCCCTAGAGATGCCTAACTATATGAACATGATTTTGTGGTGGAAACTAGGGAAAGTGGACTATTCCTTGAAAATGTTCATGAAAATGATAAGGACACATGACCATAATACGTCAAACCTAAATATTGTTTCTATAGTCTATATTATGTTTTTACCAGTGAACATCTCTGCATCACAGGTTCAAGTTCTAGACTTAGTTTCACTTCGTACATGTGGTGATAAAATTGGATAACTATAGGGGAAAGTTCAAATCAGAAGATACCCTCTTTAAAACTATAATATATTCACTCTTATTTACTTTCAGCTATGAATTTGTGGGGAATTATTGATAAATAAAGATTTTGAGGAGTTATTTGAAAAATATCTTTGGTAGGACACTATTTACATCGTTGGATTCCATAGATGAAAAATGTGCCTAATTAGTAGTATGAGAGTATTATTCTAATTGACTAGTTGAATGTGTTTTACTTAGTTTAAATTAACATACATGTTATATATAGCCAAAGATGTTAGAATACGTGTAGTCTGACATGTGCGTTGGCGCGTGCCCTTTTTTACATATGCTATATTATTCTAGCCTAAATGTTTCATATGTTACTAATGTTACAAGGTTTGAATGATAGTCAATGCAGACGCTATAAATATTATGAGTAACTACCCATTACTGTCATTCAAGATCGTGTCTGACCCCTCAGCTCACCAGAACCCCTATAACTAGAGCCTCCTTTGTCCATGACATATTGAAATTCAACCTCTCTACTTGATTTTCTTCTGCAATCCTCTAACCCTGTTTTTTAGCACTGGTTTTGGAGATTTCAGCGAAGTGAAGTGGCAGTCGAAGTGTTCAAAAGAAGAGAGTGCTTTTTTGGACTGCAGACGTTTCATTCTCATAAGTATTATGCAGACCCAGTGCTACCGTAGATGGAGCATAATTTCTTCAAGACTAAACCTCAGTCAGAGAGCGATTCGACATTCTATAATGTGTTTCATCCTTAAGTTTACTGCTATGGTAATCTTATTATTTTCTGTTCATTGTCTTTATTCTGTTGTGGTTTCTTCTACTTTAGCGTATCCTTGTTACTGGATTTGCATTTGTAAAATGAATTACATTTTGTAAGATGGAGTAACTGGATGGCATTTCATTAATTTTTAATTTAATATAAGGAGTATGACAATATTTATTGTTGCCATACTTGCTACAACAAATATTGTAACGTTGTTCTGCAAAATGAAAAATCATATTGTTTTCATATTGCTGATTTAACATTGAAAGCACTAATTTAAAAGCGATGTTTTTTGTAATGAATCAATTTCCTTGAAATCTAAAATGAGGATAAATGTAATGTAATGTACCTAACCTTCATCGCCTATACTTTCACATGCAAAAGCATCCATCAACTAATTTATTAGCACTTAGTCCTCTCATTATTTAAGAGGAGAAGGGCCTTACTTGCATTTTTTTCTATACAAAAATGACAATTCATAGGTGCTAAGTGCTAAATGAGACATGTTAAATGCAACGGAATGTTTGCAGATTTTCTTTTGTTGGTTTTTTTTTCTTTTTTTTTCTTTTTTTTTTGTTTTGTTTTGTATTTTTTTTTGGTGGGGTGGAGTGTGACGCCCCAGGGTTAACACAAGGCTGCGGTGCAATGTGAAACCCGGATTGTCAAACCTGCCAAGCACCAAACACCATGCTACGACATGTTTTACCATCACAGTCACTATCTCTATAGTAGAAACAATAATAGGTGAAGGTACAAAAGAGGAAAATAATAGAAGTAGTACAAAATTAGATATGCACAGAAGAAGTATATCAACAAATGAGCCCAACTGAAATAGAATGAAAATATCTCTGAGTCAGAAATACATCTCAACACAATGAGTCAAATGAAATCTCACCAAGGCACTCAGCCTCTACAAAATGAATTCAACTCTAAAATCTGTACAATAAACATAACTATATAGTGAAGCTTCAACTGCTAAAACTGTGCGACAGCGACTATGCTAGAACTCCGTCATCCTGCGACTCTATGAAACTCTGATCTACCTAAAAGATACAATTTAAACAAAAGAACAACAACAAGAGCGTCAGAGCGCTATAGCAAGATCACCTACATCCGCCCCCAGGGGAAGGGCTGCTAGATGAAGTGGAGGCTCTATCTATTAAACATAGCGCTGCTAGATGAAGTGGAGGCTCTATCTATTAAACATAGTCTACCTATATCATTTTCCCCGTATCTAATGGAGTTAATAATTAGACACCTACAAGACGAGAAGTAGTACGTCGAACGAAATAATCCAAACAAAGAAACCCTCATATATATACCATATGTCTCAAATTGTAGATCCATAAATACAAATTCCAACTCTATGAATGAAAACAACACTCAAAAGAAAATACTCCAAGCTTAAACCATATAGGACTAATGACACAATCTCGAACTACATTCTCAAGTAGTTGGCATAATTATAAGAGAAAATCATCCAACTCAAAAAAATCACCATAGGCCATATCTTGTATGCCACGAAACAAAGAATGTACCCTACTCATGGGTAATCTAACATAGGAGTAACTATAACTGATAATACATATATGTGTGTATCTCTTTATGCAATAGAGATACTCTTGTAATATTCTTACTCAATCGCTCTGCGACGATAGGTTTTATCTCCCTATCCCGGATACATAGAATGACGATACTTTTGTAGTTTCTTACTCAATCACCCTGTGGAAATAGGTTTTATTATCTCCCTATTCCGGATACATGTAATAACGATACTATTATAATACTCTTACTCAATGGTTCTGCGGTAATAGGTTTTATCTTCCTATTTTCGGATACGTGAAAGATCAAATACTAGTCATGTGTATTTATATATTTTAACTTTGTGACAAAAGTGTGTTAATTTAACACAAACTAAGCATAAGTGCACATATCTCGGTGTGTGTGTCCACATCTGAAGCTCACCATCATCCCAGGTATTTAATAAGTGATAAATGTTATAATATAACAGTACAAGGTCGAGAGACTCGCTCAAAGACCAAAACAACCGAACAAAACATGCACAAGCTCAAAAGAGGTTGGCGGTCAACCGCAATTATGCGGCGGTCGACCACGATTGGTTTTCAGGGTTTCCCAAGCTGTTGCTTGGCACACGGTTGACCGCCATTTAGGCGCGGTCGACCGTGGACAGATTTTTTAGACTGTGCAGATTGTTAGACCCTAGAGGGGGGTGATTAGGGTCTTATGCTAATCTAATCCGATTTTATACCAATTAAAAATAATTAATAAGTAATCCTAGCAAGTATGAAAAACAACAAGAATATAAGCTAGGATAAGCAATATGAACAATGAGATATATCATATATGATAGAAATATATGCAAGGATATTTAAACAACACAAGGGTAAATAATCTAAACAAGATAGTGGATGAAATAAATGAGCAATGCACAATTGGCGATATAAGATAAATGCAAAAACAAATACGCCAAAGACAAACTCAAACAAGCAATATGATCACGGAGTTCGGACCTTCCGTCCTACGTCTCCGCTCCCCACTCCCGGAGAGAAATCCACTATCACAACCGGGTTTTCTACGCTCACCCGAATAACGTTTACAACCATACTATGTCGGTTTTCAACGATCACCGATCAACGTCCACTCCTCACACTCGGTTTTCTAGCTAACCGAAAACTTTACAATCATCACTCTTGCAATCACACTCGACACCCTCTCAAGTGTTGGACCTAGCCGTGTCTCCCCCAAATGCTCGGTTACAACCTCTCCCTAGGTTCGTCAACCGACGCTACTCCTTTTGGAACGATCCCCGACTCTCACCACACACTCCTCTCGGTGTACAAGTGTATTATAAAGTGTATCTCTCAATAAGCATAAATATAAAGAATGATTGTTCTCTAATATGGATGAGAACACAATAAAAGCTCACACTCAATTGTTACAACTCTCATCAACCCAAATATATTATGAATGCAAATACAATAAGCTCAAGTGGGTGTGTATAACAATGAGAATAAATAAAACTTAACTCAATAAGAACTAGCAATAAGATTGATATGAAATACAATAGTAAAAATGCTAGGAAATAGAGTTAAGGAAACTTCTCTATAAACACAAAGAGAGGATGAAGAAGATTGAAGATGAACTCCTCAACAATTGATGTAAGCTCCTCTTTGTAACACTCCAAACTTAAACAAAAAAAACTTAAACCCGTGTTTAAAAACTTCTTAAACCATTCTCTTGGATGTTGAGAACTGAGATCAATGGGGTATTTATAGCCTCCAAGAACCTCAGCCAAAAATCCAAGTAAAAGACCAAAAACCCAATAGAATCGGAATTGAGATTCTGTACAAATATTACCGTTGGGCTAAACGGCGGTCGACCGCGACGGTCGACCGCGAGCCACTTTCGAGGCTCGGAATCCTCCAGAGACTTTGGCGGTCGAACGTGGCAGACGACCGTGGGAAAGTTTTAGCTGACGGTCGACCATGAAAGTCTCTACTGCCCACTATGCAAAAGACTCAGGCGCGGTCGACCGTGGCGGTCGACCGCAAACTGATATATGAAAATACAGGTTTTTGAAAATAGTTTTTGATTTTAAAACACTGTTTAAAAATATCAAATAAATTCCAAAAAAATGTAAAACTTTAGGGAATGATTGTAGACATTATAATAAATATGCTACAATGACTGGTTTCCGAAAAGGACTTCCCAAATGAAAAATATCATCATTTTACAGAATAGTCCAAAACATGAAAATGTAAACATGTGAATTTTGACATTTTGGCTAAACCATATTTTGAAACTTTACAAAATAATTTTGTAGACTTAATAGAAGATGTATATGATTGTTATTAAGTCTATAAACTGAGAATACAATATTTTTATAAGATTGCATATTCTATGCAATAAATACTAAAACACAATAGAGTATGAAATATGTAATTTCATATATATAAACATAAAAACCCAAAACACATGTATGTATATATATAACTATATATATATGTAGAAACCAAATACGTGTGTGTATATGATATTGAGCTTAGAGTATCTAACACACATAATATAAAACCTAAACTAGATTATCCAAGCCGATCTTGATCTTCAATAAGCTTGACTTGGTACACTTAGCGGATGAAGCTTGAACTTGATCTTTAACTAGAATTGTACGTTACTTCACTCCACAATTCCTCCAACCTCCATTGGATATGATTGTTGAGGCTCTATTCCATCCATCCTCCAACTTGTTGTTTGCCTAGAATAAATATAAAAACACAAACACTAGACAAACAATATTAGAAATAAATTATTTGTTAAACATCATCAAAACAAGAAGGCCAACACAGATTTCTGCATTGTATTGTATTCATGCGATTTTTGTGATCTAAACTAGTTTAAAACATGTAAAACTTGCATGAAAACATGACAACAGCAGATACATACTTCTAGAAACAATCTCAACATATATAGCACGAATATTTGCAACAAGAAACATGTTTAACCCTTAAACTTTCATAAAACATAAAACAAACACTTGTGTTAATCAAATTAGGGTTTTTCCAACATAGTTACTCAAATTCTTCTATCTAAAGCATGGACTTTTAACATATTAAACATAGGCATGATTGCTAAACAACTTAGAAAAGATATACATTCATTAAATCATATTTTTAACACTTAGGTATCACAAACCTAGGGTTTTCTCATCTTTAATCCAAATGCAAACTCAATTAAAAGTCAAATTAAGGTTTAAACATGATTAGCACATGATTAACAAGATAAAAACGAATTTAAAAAGCAACCCTAATTATCATGATCATATTTCTATTATAAACTGCAAGAAGAACATGTAGATCTAACATTTGTTTAAGATCTAAAAATAAAAATCTAATCTTTTTCACATTAGATTAAGATCTAAGCATGTAAACATAAATTAAACTTCTAAGCTAGTTATTTTTCTATGGGGATGGGTTTGTATGTAAGAGATCTTGCCTTAATCTCATGTGTAAGCCTCTGAAACAATCAGCAAGCAAACCGCGAGCATGAACAAACCGTTCTCCCTCGCTACACGTCGATGATCTCGCCCTCGTGTCGGTATTTTGCTTCATAAAGCTCTCCAAACTCATAAGAAAAGTTCTAGGTTTTTGAAGAGAGAGGGTGGCTGCTAGGGTTCATAGATATGATAAAAAAAAGAATTTTCGTGAAAAACACAGATATTTATAGAGGCAAATCCGAAACAAACTTGTTTAACCCAAACCAAGAAACCTAGTCTGACTAGGAAAACAAGCTTCGGTATTTTGACTGTAACTTTCTCATCCAACCTAGGAAAAGATTTGTTAGAAATATATTGAAGAGATCTACAACTTTGATCTTTTACACTTTTCCAGGTTCTAATTATATCGATGTGTAAAATATAAAAACTCTCAACTGGTCATTATTCCCAGATTTTACTCTTTTGGCCTTTGTGTATGTTTTGTGTATTTGCATACATATTTTCACAAATATACATTAATTTGATCTCAAATCAATTCTTATCATACTCAAATATCAAAATATGTTATTTTTCACCATATAACATATTTATAGTTATTTATCATAAAATATTCAAATTTACGGGATTTTACATTCTTCCCCCTCCCCTTAAAAGAATTTCATCCTCGAAATTCCGCAATCGTATCTTAGGAATTAATAATATAAGAAAAGCACTAAGAGGGAATAATACAGACAAGGAAACCCTTCCGTACACATCTCGTATCATTAATCCCTAGATATGAATCACTAGCAATATTTATGCTTAACAATCTAAAATGCGAATACTCCCACTTAACCCCTAACTAAACGAAACTAGTATGTCGGGCGAAAAATCCAAACAAGGAACCCCCTATATATATACCATGTATTCCGAATGATTAAGAGCTAAGCGTTAATACCCCCATTTTAGCGTTAAATATAAATATGACCATATAGAACAATCAAATTTCATAAACATCAATAAGCTATAACCAAATCAATTTACCCACGCGAACAGTTGCGGGTAGTCACGACGCATATCCTCCTCGCGCTCCCAAGAAGCCTCCTCATCTCTTTTCTATCTCTATTGAACTTTAACTTAAGGTATTACTTCCTTTCTAAGCCTCTCGTTCTCCCTAGTAAGAATACAACCCGTGATCTCCACGGTAGTTAAATCTATCTGAAACTTAAATTCTGGTGCATCAATCACCCTCTGCTACTCCTCGTCGCACAATTACTTCTAAATTATCAAAACATGGAAAAACATCATGTCAACTCGACATTGATGCTAGAAGATCTAGCCCATACAAAACGGCTCCAAAAATGTTCAACTCTCATGAACAGACCAATATATCTCGGGGTAAACCTTCCTCGTCTACCGAGTCACTGAACTCATCTGTGGTATTTTTAATAAGACATAGTCCCCAATATGGAACTCTAACGGTCATCGTCTCTGATCTACGTAACTCTTCCGACGACTATGCGCTGCAAGAATGAGTTCCCGAATCTCTGTTACCTTTTCTGTAGTCTGCCTTACAAGCTCATGTCTAAGCAATAAACTTTATTGTAATTTTGTCCAATGAATAAGCAATCTATAATGCCTCCCATATTATGCCTCATACGGTGGGATTCCAATAGTCTATGATAAATAATATTAAAATCACACTCAATCAATAGAATATGATCCTCCCAGGTATCCTGCAAGTCTATAATA
>BQKN01064179.1:192603-214075 GCA_022839385.1 Asparagus kiusianus
TTATTTGTCCATCCGTCTGTGAGTGGACAACACTAGAATATCACAATTGGGTACTGAATAAATCCTAAAAACTACTCTAGAAGTGTCTTTTAACATCTTTATATATTTTTCTTGTGCCTGAATGCACTGTATATCTGTTACGATGTGCCTAAACTGTCGCAAAATAAGCCATACCCTCCAGGTCTGCATCAAAATACATCATAGTCCTGCTAATGACATGTCCTATTTACAAATATTGTATCACTGCTCAGAAAAGTTAAAATTGTTATTGCAGTCTATCTAGCCTTAATAGTCTCAAAGGCTCCCTGGCACCCAGTGCCAAAAGCAAACTATACACCCTTCTTCGTAAGTTGTGTAAGATGTATCATAATCTCTTATAGCCAAAACTTGTATTTGTTGAACTTGGTGTATCACTGATGCCTCTAATCTTGACTGTCCGCTATGCCTACAATGCTAATAGAGGATGCCGCTCGCGCTCTACCTCCGATCTCGAAAAAATAATGATCTCCTTAAAAAACGACTAGGAACTGGTCCTAGCACGGACGAAAAAACCCGGTTCATGAAATCCATGAATACCGCGGGTGCATTGGTCAGGCCAAACAGCATGACAAGAACTCAAAAGACCCATATCGAGTCAAAAAATACGGTTTTAGGAATATCCATTTATCACAATCGCAACAGGAAATAACCAGAATAAAAATCAATCTTCGAGAAGTGCTACGCTCCCCGCAGCTAGTCGAACAATTGATAAATCCTCGATAGTGGATCCGTGATCCGGGAAGTGATCTTGTTCAACTCACGATAATTTATACATAATTGCATGATACCGTCTTTCTTCTCCACGAAGAGGACCGGTGCTCCCATGAAAATAAATGACTCCGACAAATAAAATCCTGAGTTAACAACTCATCTAGCTGAGTCTATAGCTCCCTCATCTCAGCGGGTGCCATATGATATCTGAATATCAATATGGTTCCTACTGCAACTCAATGCAGGGAAACAACCTCTCTCACTAGAAAAACGTAGGTATGTCCTGAACGACATCCTGATACTCTAAGACGACTCCGGTCTCGCTCAAAATTACACCCTGATCCCGTATCATCACCTTCTCAACGTATGCCAGAAATTGCTCCGCATTCTGGTTACCCTATGAGGTTGCTACTATCTATATAATCCCAATGAATGCTCATAAGCATACTATTTTAGCAAAACAATCATTACTAATATTGTAGGATGATAACCATTTCATACCAAGAATGACATCAAAATTCGACATCCACAAAATAACCAGGTCAAAGATGAACTCAAACTCATCTATACTGATGACACATCTCCTACATATACTCTCTAATAGGGACACCTCCCCTAGAGGAGTATAAAATGATAACAGAATATCTAAGGGATGTGTAACTAACTAAAGCCTATACATGAAGGTATGAGATATGAAAGAATACGAAGTTCCTGAATCAAACAAGATTCGAGCTGGATAAGAAATTACTACAAAAACTCTGTTCACACTATGATCACGTGGCGCGACTACATAAACTCTGTTGGTGACCGGTGCCTGCTGCATTGCTGACGGTGAAACACATGGGTCCATCTGACACTGATGAATACTCTGAATAGCACAATTTTAGCCTATTGGCCACTAAATCCTCGGAATAACCAGTAGTACATCTATCCTCCGATGCTAGCCGTAACCGCGACCCTAAGACTATTGACCCTAACCTCTGTCATGCTGGTCTCTTGCTAGGGTACTGTGACAATTCTTCAATCTATATTCAATCTTGTTACAATTGTATCATGTATCCTGAATCCTGTGCTGTTGCGTCGCTATCGAATCATGTTGTGCTCTCTTCTTATAATGTCTTTGTTGCTGATGGTAAGAATTTTTACCCCGTTGTTGCGTCCTCTAGATCCCACAATAGACCTCTTGCCCTTGTCATTTCCTTCATGCTGGTCTTGATTTTATTATTAACTATAGGCATATCTCACTACTTTAATCGAACTAGCTCTAACTGCTGGTCGAAGAAGTAAATAAAATTTTTCCAAATAAGTGATATTCACTGCTCCTGTGAAAATCTAAAGTTGTTGCTATCATTTGCTACCATTCTTCGGTGATGATAAATTTATTGGTATTTCCTATTCAATAGGCATGACTGGTACAATTGGTGGTACAACTCCAGAAAATGATACTGCTGACGAAAATGAATGTGCCTCTCTGTCCTTGAGTATTACAAAATCTTACTGCAAATGGTGCTATAAGGTCAATCAGATACTATGGAACCTACTGTGGCTCCGGCTCTGCTTGCCTAGCTCTCCGGGTATGAGTTTTATCTCGACCGCATCCTTGTCCCAACAATTATAATATCAAGAGGAGAGCTTAATGGACACAGTAAATGACATCACAAACATATATACATATATATATATAACGTATCACAATAAGTATTCATAGCATATAGTATTCACGTAAATACTTTAAATCAACATAAAATAATTGTCATAAAAAATTTTCAAATTTTGGAGATATATGCACATATCGTCCTCACTCATTCTAGAAATTCCTAGCGGACTATATACATGAATCCATGGAAACTCTATCCTAGCTCTACAATTTGACACAGGAATGATCCTAAGGATGCTAGAACTAGAGCTCTGATACCAATTGTGACGCCCCAGGGTTCACACAAGGAAGGAGTCCAAGGTGAAACCCGGATTGTCAAACCTGCTAAGCACCAAACACCATGCTACGACATGTTTCACAATCACAGTCACTATCTCTATAGTAGAAACAACAATCGGTGAATGTACAAAATAGGCAAATAATAGAAGTAGTACAAAATCAGATATGCACAGAAGAAGTATATCAACAAATGAGCCCAACTGAAATAGAATGAAAATATCTCTGAGTCAGAAATACATCTCAACACAATGAGTCAAATGAAATCTCACCAAGGCACTCAGCCTCTACAAAATGAATACAACTCTAAAATCTGAACAATAAACATAACTATATAGTGGAGCTTCAACTGCTAAAACTGTGCGATAGCGACTATGCTAGAACTCCGTCATCCTACAACTCTATGAAACTCTGATCTACCTAAAAGATACAATTTAAACAAAAGAACAACAACAAGAGTGTCAGAGTGCTACAACAAGATCACCTATATCCGCCCCCAGGGGAAGGGCTGCTAGATGAAGTGGTGGCCCTATCTATTAAACATAATCTACCTATATCACTTTCCCCGTATCTAATAGAGTTAATAATTAGACACCTACAAGATGAGACGTAGTACGTCGAACGAAATAATCCAAACAAGGAAACCCTCATATATATACCATATGTCTCAAATTATAGATCCATAAATACAAATTCCAACTCTATGAATGAAAACAACACTCAAAAGAAAATACTCCAAGCCTAAACCATATAGGACCAAGGACACAATCTCGAACTACATTCTCAAGTAGTTGGCACAATTATAAGAGAAAATCATCCAACTCAAAAAAAATCACCATAGGCCATATCTTGTATGCCACGAAACAGAAAATGTACCCTACTCATGGGTAATCTAACATAGGAGTAACTATAACTGATAATACATATATGTGTGTATCTCTTTATGCAATAGTGATACTCGTGTAATATTCTTACTCAATCGCTCTGCGACGATAGGTTTTATCTCCCTATCCCGGATACATGGAATGACGATACTTTTGTAATTTCTTACTCAATCGCCCTGTGGAAATAGGTTTTATTATCTCCCTATTCCGGATACGTGTAATAACGATACTATTATATTACTCTTACTCAATGGTTTTGTGGTAATAGGTTTTATCTTCCTATTTTATGATACGTGAAAGATCAAATACTAGTCATGTGTATTTATGTATTTTAACTTTGTAACAAAAGTGTGTTAATTTAACACAAACTAAGCATAAGTGCACATATCTCGGTGCGCGTGTCCACATCTGAAGTTAACCATCATCCCAGGTATTTAACAAGTCATAAATGTTATAATATAACAGTACAAGGTCAAGAGACTCGCTCAAAGACCGAAACAACCGAACAAAACATGCACAGGCTCAAAAGAGGTTGGCGGTCGATCGCAATTATGCGGCGGTCGATCGCGACAGGTTTTTAGGGTTTCCCAAGCGACTCCTTCGCACGCGGTCAACTGCTATTTAGGCGTGGTCGACCATGGAAAGATTTTCCAGACTGTGTAGGTTTCTGCACTGTATTGTATTCATGCGATTTTTGTGATCTAAACTAGTTTAAAACATGTGAAACTTGCATGAAAACATGACAATAGCAGATACATACTTCTAGAAACAATCTCAACATATATAGCATAAATATTTGCAACAAGAAGCATGCTTAAACCTTAAACTTTCATAAAATATAAAACAAACTCTTGTGTTAATCAAATTAGGGTTTTTCCAACCTAATTACTCAAATTCTTCTATCTAAAGCATGTACTTTTAATATATTAAACATAAGCATGATTGCCAAACAACTTAGAAAAGATATACATTCATTAAATCATATTTTTAACACTTAGGTATCACAAACCTAGGGTTTTCTCATCTTTAATCCACATGCAAACTCAATTAAAAGTCAAATTAGGGTTTAAACATGATTAGCACATGATTAACAAGATAAAAACGAATTTAAAAAGCAACCCTAATGATCATGATCATATTTCTATTATAAACAGCAAGAAAAAACATGTAGATCTAACATTTGTTTAAGATCTAATAATAAAAATCTAATCTTTTTCACATTAGATTAAGATCTAAGCATGTAAACACAAATTAAATTTCTAAGCTAGTTATTTAACTATGGGGATGGGTGTTTGGATGTAAGTGATCTTACCTTAATCTCATGTGCAAGCCTCTGAAACAATCAGCAAGCAAACCACGAGCATGAACAACCCGTTCTCCCTCGCTACACGTCGATGATCTCGCCCTTGTGCCGATGTTTTGCTTCACAAAGCTCTCCAAACTCATAAGAAAAAGGTCTATGGTTTTTAAGGGGAAATGGTAGCTGCTAGGGTTCATAGATATGATAAAAGAAAAGAATTTTCGTGAAAAACACAGGTATTTATAAAGGCAAACCCGAAACAAACCTATTTGATCCGAACCAGGAAACCTAGTCTGACTAGGAAAATAACATTCGGTATTTTGGCTGTAACTTTCTCATCCGACCTCGGAATGAGGTGATCGAAGATTTGTTGGAAAGTTATTGAAGAGACCTACAACTTTTCTCTTTATACTTTTTCAGATTCTGACTGTATCGGTATGTAAAATATAAAAACTCTCAACTGGTCATTATTCTCATATTTCACTCTTTTGGCCTTTGTGCATGTTTTGTGTATTTGCATACATATTTTCACAAATATACTTTAATTTGATCTCAAATCAATTCTTATCATACTCAAATATCAAAATATATTATTTTTCACCATATAACATATTTATTATTATTTATTATAAAATATTCAAATTTACGGGATTTTACATGGGAGGTGGGGTAGTTGGGGCTACCAATATCATAAATGTTAGTTATATTAATTAGGACAAATTATACGTGTCGATGTATAATGTATTAATGAATGACGGTTAAGGCTACTGTTGTAGATCTGTCACTGGAAAAGTGGTAGGGGAATAAAGGATCCAAACCAATGGCAAGCAAGTCGTCAATAAAGTAATAGAAGTCAAATGGTAGTCGGTGAAATCATGGGAAACACCTCATGATTTAGCTTTGGGAGTCATGTGAACTGAAATAATCAATCACACGACATACTTAATTACTCTTTTCAGAGTCTGTTAGGAAAAGCTCGGCTTAATCATCCGACATCATTCTCTAGTCTCTAGAAGCTAAATATAGGCGTAGTTAACAGGACGACTTAGACTGAGATTACCAGGATACAATTGTATGTGGAGAATAGTGCACGATCATTTTGATGACACGTGGATTATATAGCTTTGGTAGCTTGCCTCATTCTGCTGCCGAGAGATTGTTGGGATTTTTAAATCTCCCAAAAACCCAGAAAACCACCAAACGCGGTTAATAGAATCACACGATATTTAACGTGGAAAAACTTTAACGGAAAAAATCACGGAGTCAAAATCAATCCACTATCACCTCCAAGTTATAATCTTTTGCACGGACAAAGACTACCAAACCCTCTCTCACAATACCCTTGTACCTGGTTACACCCTCTAAAACCATGATTACAAGAATATCATCTCTCTCCTTCTCTCTATTCTTCTTACAAACTTTTTGAACGGACAAAGACTGTGAAACCCTCTCTCAATGATGTAATCTTTTGCACGGACAAAAACTATGAAACCCTCGCCTCTCGCACAATATTCTTGAATCAGGTTACGACCTCTACTAACCTTAGATTAAGAATATTGGCTCGCTATCTTCTACTTGGTTTTTCCTCCAATAATAGAAGAATATATATAGGGAAACCAAAACTCTATCTCTAGCCTAACTTCCTAATTAGAATAGGATTCAAACTCCTAATCATGAGGAGACCCAATCTCCTAATCATGATAGATCTCTAATCCTATCTAATTCTTATAAAATTATACAAATGATCAAAAACACAATCCCAACAATCTCCATTTTAGATTTGATTCTCAAATTCCCCTGAAAATATATCATTGTCGTCTTGAAACTTTACCTCTCCTGCTAGAGTCTTCTATTAATTTCGCACTTCAAATCAAAGCACCTGCACTCCAATTGGATGCCCCTATGACCCTCTCTTTCATCTGTCTCACTATGGTGCCTCCACCTCTCTTGTGTGCACCAAGATATCTTCACCACCTCTAACGTTAAAAGTAAATCAACCATGCTTTTCCTCCCAAACTAAACTTGACAGTAGCCTTCCTCCACTTGCTGTCCTCTCACTCCATCTGCATCGCTCGTCTCGAATCATATCTATGCACCTCTCCTACTCCACACTATGAGCCAGATGGCTCAATCTTCTCCATCACTTGGCTTGGACCAAATATGAGTGTTCATCATCTTCAAGTCTAATGTCACAATTTCTATCTTCATGTGTGTCACTTGGTCGTGCTTGCTTGCAAGCTCCATCTAATCTGGCATTGTCCTCCTCGAGTCTACACACCGACCAACTACTGTTCCTACGAGGACTCTGAATAATTATATGCTAATAAATCTACTGCTAGAATCATGTCTGATTCTCTACACCAGTCTCATCCATCACATATTCATTTGCCCTATCTGTCATCAGATCTGTCTCGCCATCACTATCAGAACTTTTCTATACTTTCTAACTAATTAAGCATAATCTGAAAAATCAGACACTATCATCATGTTCAGAGCACTCCAAAACCTGGGAATTAACTCCTGAATTGTCGAAATCTGCCTCCAAACCCTTGATCATAAGACAAATTAATATGTATCGTCAAATTTGATTTAATAAATTTTAACCAAACCCTCACCTACGTGAAATGTATTTTCATCGCTATAATACCTTTTTTTCTTTTTCTTCATCTTGATTCTTATAACACCGCCAATCTTTACTTTTGTTCGACATCTATCTTACAAACTCTCTCTCGGATCCATCATCATGGCTCTGATCCCACTTGTTAGGATTTTTAGATCTCACAAAAACCCTAAAAATTACCAAACATAGCAAATAGAATCACACGAGATTTAACGTGAAAAATCCAGAAAAACCACGAGATCAAAATCAATCCACTATCTAGTCCAAATTTTAATCTTTTGTATGGACAAAGACTGTCAAACCCTCTCTCTCACAATACCCTTGAATTCGATTACACCCTCTAAAATCCTGATTACAAGAATATTATCCCTCTCCTTCTCTCTAGTCTCCTTACAATCTTTTGAACGGATAAAGACTGTGAAACCCTCTCCCAATGATGTATCGTTTGTACGGACAAAGACTACGAAATCATCACCTCTCGCATAATATTCTTGAATCAGGTTATTCTATCTCCTAATTCTAGATTACAAGAATATTGGCTCTCTCTTCTGGTTAGTTTTTTCCTCCAACAATAGAAGAATATGTATAGGAAAACTAAAACCCTATCTCTAGCCTAACTTTTTAATTAGAATAGGATTCAAACTTCTAATCATGATGCGATTCAATCTTCTAATCATGATAGATCTCTAACCCTATCTAATTCTTATGAAGTTATACAAATAATCAAAGACACAATCCCAACAGAAATGATGTCTTCAGATAAACAAAAAAAGATATGTAGTTCGAAAGGAACAATCACATAGATAACAACGTTCATAAAAATATACTCAATAATCAAAGAAGACGAGAGTCAACAGAATTATTTCTTGATTCCGTTCCTCTAATTTTTAGTTTAGTGTTTCTTTGAAAATCATATGCATCGAAGGAAATCTAGTGTTAAATATGTGTGTTTTTGTGTTATATCTGTCTTTCCCTTGGGAGAGAGTTCTTAAATTTTCTTTGCAATGGTTTGAAGTATCAAGAGTTTTCATCATTTATTTAAATGAAAGGACGATAGTGTTGGGAAAAACAAGAATAAAAATAGATCCAAAATTAAATAGAATAAACCACATATGAATGAAGGAAAAGAGCAGAGTGTTATTAAAAATATTTCAAACGGACTTCAAGTTCGATATACTTTATAAAATTGTCGAATCACCATCTAGACAGAGAACCAACCGTGAAGAAACTATGTCCCACATATGGTAGTGTTGGGTCTACACAATACTTTTGAGGATGAGACAGCAACAGTCCAAAGAAGCACTCTCTTCTATTAAACACCTCGACTACAACTTCAGTTTGCCATAATCTTAGGTACTGACAGCTTATAAAATTGTAAATAGACAAGGTGAAGAATTATTTTTCTATGTGTTTTAAATGAACAAAAGTGTCCCTTTTATAGGGTTCATGAGAGCTAAATGGTTAGACAAAATTTTGAATGCTAGTTATTGCAACGTTTGTAATGTCTGTAATAACTATCATTCAAACCTTGTAACGTTTGTACTGTACGAAACGTTTATGCTAGTTTAAAGACAGCATATGTAAAGGGAGCACATGCCTGTGCACGTGGCACAAGCTTACATGCACTAGCTTGCACGCTCGCGCCAACTCGTTCACACGCTTGCTTATATACCATCACAAATGTACGATACTAACACTTTTGTTATACCAAATATAACATGTATGTTAATTTAAACCAACCAAAATACATTCAGTTAGTCAATATGGGACTAAAACTCATATACTACTAATTAAACACATTTTAATTTTCATCTATGGAATCCAACCATATAAATGGTATCTTTCCATAAAATTCCTCCATTATTCATTTATATCATCAATCCCCCACAATTTCATAGCTAAAAGTAAAGAAAAGTATACATATCATAAGAAAAGTATACATATCATGCTTTTGGAGAATGTATCTTCCGATTTGAACATTCCCTATAGTTATCCAATTTTATTATCATAGGCACAAAGTGAAACTAAGTCTCAAACGTGAACCTTTGATGTGATGATATTCATTGGTAATAATAAGATAAAGGCTGTGGAGCAATCTTTAGGCTTGACACATTATGGCCATGTGTCATTATCCTTTTCATGAACATTTTCACGTAATAACCTACTTCCTTTAATTGCAGCCACACAATTATGTTCACATAGTTGGACATCTCTAGGGATGCACTGCTTGCATCTCGTCTTAAAGACTTGATCCAATTCAGAGTCCAAACACTCTTATTATACTAGCAGTTAACAACACCTTCCAAGTATACATGATGATGATAGACTCAGATACAACGTATCAATCTATGATTAGGTGTTTAACTCGTATAACAACTTGTTATTACCACATTGAACCTACATTATGGGATCTCCACTTATATTATTGTAGAGAGTTACTGAAGGATTATATGGAGTTTTGACAGGTTTACAATTCTTATAGTCAAATTTCTCAATAATCTTCTCAACATAGTGAGATTAAGAAATAGCTACGCCCTTAGCTGATCTAATCAGTTTTAGACTAGAAATCACGTCAGCGACTCCCATGTACTTCTTATCAAACTTACTACTCAAGAATGACTTAGTCTCATTGATTATCCTAATGTTTGATCCAAACAATAGAATATCATCAACATCAATGCACAAAAGAATACATGAATCACCTCTTACTTTGCTATAAACACACTTATCAAACTCATTTATTTTGAAACCAAAATCAATGATAATCTTATCAAACTTTTTATGCTATTGATTAGGAGCATGTTTAAGTCTATATAGAGACTTCACAAGTTTACATACTTTGTTTTCATTGCCCAGTGCTACAAATCCCTCAAACTAATCCATATAAATCTCTTCTTTAAGAAAACCATAAAGAAAAGTAGTTTTCATACCCATCTGGTAGATTGTGAAATCATATATAGATTCCAATGTAATAAGCATTCTAATCATAGTCATTTGGGTAACTGGAGAGTATGTGTCAAAGTAATCAATTCCTTCAACTTGTTTGAACTCCTTGGTAACAAGTTTGGCCTTTAACTTTTTTACAATTCCATTTGATTTTATATTTCTTTTAAAAAACCATTTAGACTCAATTGTCTTGCATCCAAGAGGAAGATCAACTAATTCTCATGTCCCATTAAAGACAATAGAATCCATTTCACTTTTGACAGTATCCTTCCACTGCTTAACCTCTTTTGAGGTCTAGCAGATTCCTAGAAAGTAGGATCCTCCTTGATATTATAAGTGACAAAGTCACTTCCAAAATCCTTGACAATTCTTGCTCACTTACTCCTTCTAGGTTCATCTAAATCATTTGATCTCTCAGATTCAGATTTAAAATTATTTCTCCCCATATTTGTTATTATGTGTCACCATATTTGAGATAGATAGATGATTTTTATTAGAAATATTTTAAGGCATTCCAATTTTTATAGGGAAAACATCCTCAAAAAGTGTTGCATCATGAAATTCAACAATTGTACTAACATCCATGCTAGGGATTTCAGATGTGATCGCTAAGAATCTCAAAGCATAGGTGTTTTCTACATAACCTAAAAAGATAGAGTATTGTTTTAAGACCTAGATTCTTCCTCTTGTGTTTTGGGATTAATACTTTTACAAGACACCTCCACACTTTAAGGTATTGTAAGCTTGTCTTTTAACCTCTTCAAAGTTCAGATGGACTACTTTTCTTATATTTCTAAGGGACTCTACTCAGAATATGGTAAGCCATATTTAAAGCTTCTCCCCATATATATTTAGAAAGTCTAGAGCTTTCAAGTAGACTATTAATTATATCTTTTAAAGTTCTATTTTTTGTTCTGCTATGCTATTAGACTGAGGAGAATAAGGAGCACTTTTCTCATGCACTATGCCAAAAGATTGACATAGAAGAGTAAACCGATTTGATGTATATTCTCCTCGTTTATCAAATCTTAACCTTTTATATTTTTTGCTAGTTTTAGTTTAAGCTTCATTTTTAAAAGTGATAATTTTTCATGCGCCTCTTCTTTAGTTTTAAGCAAGTAAACATAACAATATTTGATATAGTCATCTATAAAGGTGATAAAATATTTCTTCATATCTTTGGTCAAAACACCATTAAACTCACAAAGGCCAATACGAGCAAAATCAAGAAACTTAGAATTTCTATCAACAGAATGAAAAGGTTTCCTTATTCATTTAGTTGTTATGCATACTTGATACTTTTTACTATGATCTAAAAGTGTTTTGGAATCATAATAAGATTCATCATTCTTTTTATAGAATTAAAATTAACATGACCATGATGTTTATACCAAATATCAGATGATTTAATATTACTACTAACAAGGACAATCAAGAACAGAAATCTTGTTTAATTCAAAAAATAGGTTCTGCTCTAACCTTATACATTCTATCACAATCATAGCCATTAAAAATAAAAGATCAAAAATACAACATAACTACTTTATTACATTTAAAAGAAAACTCATAACCCTTTCTAACTAGACATGAACCATTGATAATGTTGCATCAAACAGTAGGAATGTGATGCACCCCGTGTAATAAAAGAACTCTGTTAGCCCTTATGTTTTGATGATGTTTTACAACCACCATTATCGGTACTAATGGCTTATTGAGTGCAAATATAGTGAACTCATTTATCAAGCTTGTTAGTGCCACAAATAGAGGATTGGATGGAATATGCGCTACAACGATGATATCCAAAGGAGGAGGCATAGTGATGAAGTAATGTTATTTCAAGAACAAAAAATTCATATAAAAGCTTCATCCATCTCAAGCTATATCAAGACTCAAGAATTGTATTCTATGTGAGGATATTAGCTAGTTTTTATTTCCTCTCTAGTGCTAGAATGTAGGCAAAGAGTTATCAATTTCACCTGAAGCTATTGGCATACCACACACACGTTTTCATACTTATGTTTTTAAGCGTTTTTCATAAAATACTATTTCTTACAAGTATGAAGACCTATTTGCAAAATTCCTTTTATAAACAATTTGTTTTTAGTATTAAAAACATTTTACAAAGTTTCACAATTTTCAGAAGTCAAATGAATTTTTTTATAAATTGTTATAGAGTGTCAAAAACAGTTTTTTGGAATGTATCAGAATGCGGTCGACCGCACCTGTGTTCATTCGTTAGTAGGCACAGAGAGTTTGTCGGTCGACCGCCACGGTCGACCGAGAGCTCGAAATTTCCATTGTTCGACCACACCGGTCGATCGAAGAAGTCTCTGCTTGTTTTCTCAGTTTCTGATCTGGATCGATGTCGACAGAAAATTTCGTCGGTCGACCGCCGTATATTTTAAACGGTAACTTTGGTACTTTGTCAGCGCTGCTCAGTATAGTTTTCAGCGACGTTTGTTTCTAGATTTTGGGGGATTAAGGGTATGGGTTTAAACAGCTGGTTTCCCCTATTTAAACTCAGCCTCTTCTTCTTCCTCAAGTGTCTCAGCTCTTTCAAAAATATTCTGAGAACTGTTTTTCACAGAGCTTAAATTTCAAACCTGTTCTTTCTGAGTTTTTTGTGTGTTCACTTCCCAGCTTCAGTGTGCTCTTTCTCTTTGCCATAGGGACGTTGTAAAGAGAGAGACTTACACTATTTCTACTATCTTGAGAGTGTGATCTTGTGTAGATCAAACTGTGTGGGAGTGTGATCTTATGTAGATCAAACTGAGTAGTGTGAGATTGTGAGGGGATCGTTGTGTAGACGAAGTTCCGGCTTCCAAACCGGGTTGTGTAGTGGATTTCTCCTCGAGAGTGGGGAGTGAGGACGTAGGTCAGCGGACCGAACCTCGTTAACACATCGCGCGTCACAGGATAACGATTCCTAACCTTATCTCCTCCATTTTGATTGTATTTGGATATTGTGTCTTGCTTGCCTTAACTTTATTACATAATTATAGCCTCTTGACCCTAATCACCCCTTCTCTAGGGTCCAACAATTGGTATCAGAGCTTGGTCTCTATATTAGTTTTTGGTTTAATCACCTTAGAGAAAAGATCCTATAGAGGTTTCATTGAATGTGCATATGCTAGAAGGACAATCCACCACTAGACCCCCTCTTTTCACCGGTAGTAATTTTGCTTATTGGAAGGTTAGGATGAGAATTTACCTTCGTTGCATTGATCTTGACATCCTAGAGCTTATAGAGAAGAAGTATGTTGAGAAGTCCAAAGTCGGGAACATGACTGATGGAGAAAGGCACCAAGCCAATCTCAATGCTAATGCTATGAATGCCTTAATTTGTGGTCTTTCCCCCAACGAGTATAATAGGGCTTCCATGTGTGTAACCGCATACGAAATATGGGTGAAATTGTGTATTACACACGAAGGAACCCCCCAAGTTAAGGAATCCAAGATTAGTGGACTTAAGCATGAATATGAGTTATTTCAAATGCTTCCAAATGAATTAATTGATGCTATGTTTTCTCGCTGCACTAACATTATCAATGAATTGCATGGTCTTGACAAGAAATTGACTATTCAAGAGATGAACTACAAGATTCTTCATTCATTGACTCCGATGTGGGACCCCAAGGCGACGGTGATAGAAGAAGCTCATGACCTTACCACTTTACCTCTCGATAGCCTCATCGGAAAGCTCAAGGTCCATGAGAAGAAGCTCAGGGGGAAGGAGAAGGAGGAAGTGCCCTCACGAGAAGTTGAGGAGCCATCACCAAAATTGAAGACCATAGCTCTCAAAGGAGCTAGTGATTACTCCTCTCCGTCATCGGATAGTGAAGTAGATTTTTCTAGAGAAGTGGCTCATCTCTCTAGAAGAATCTCTAGACTCATAAAAATGAATAAGAAATTTAACCCCAATCTAACAACAAATTTTCTTCACGTGTAGGAAAATGTTTCGAATGCAATGAACCGGGCCACATCGCTAAGGATTGCCCCAAGCTCAAGGAGTAGTACATGAAGTACAAGAAGAAGAAGGCTATGCATGCCAGATGGGAAGAATCCGAACCAAGTGATTCGGATAGCAATGAAGAAGGAGCCAAACTTACTCTTCATGACCCCAACATTTGTTTCATGGCCCATGAGCAAGAGGTAATATCCACGACCGAAAGTGAATCTTTCTACATGCAATGTGACATAGCTACGGCTCTAGAGGAATTGAACTTTGAATTTAAGAGAATATCAAATGAATACTCTTCTTTTAAAAAATTACATGCTTCTTGTGATATTAAGCTAGAACAATTAACAATCTCTCTTGCACTAAAAGATGAATTGCTAGGAGATCTCGATTTCGAGAATAAGCAATTAAGATCAAAGATTGAAAGACTAGAAATTAAGAATGGTAGGACTAGACCCACTCATGCTTATGATAATTATAATCATCATGGTAGAAATAGATTTTATAGATCTCATGCTCATACACACAAGAGAAATTTTGTGTGCACATATTGTATGAAACATGGACACATTTCTACTCATTGTAGGATTAAAGATAACCATGATTTTTATGGAATGATGTTGGTACCAAAAAGTACCATGACTACTAACCACCAAGGACCCAAGACTTGGGTACCTAAAGCTGCTACATCTTCATCTTCATCTTTTGTAGGGAACATCACGGCAACGACGTAAGGAGATATGGTACCTTGATAGTGGTTGCTCATATCATATGACGGACAACAAAGAGTTATTTGTAACCCTATCAAGGATTGAAGGAGGTAGCATCTCCTTCGGTGGTGGTGAGAAAGGTAAAATCATTGGTGTTGGTTCTATTGGTAAGAAACCCTCACCCGTTATAGAAGATGTTTATTTGGTAAATGGCTTGAATCATAATCATCTTAGCATTAGCTAATTAAGTGATAAAGGTTTTGATATTTCCTTTAAACCTGATAAATGCATCATTAGTATGAATGGAAAAATTGTTTTTATTACTAAACGCAAATCTAATGTATATATTTTTGAGATGAATGAACTAGTGAATCAAGATGTGAAGTGCCTTGCGGCAATTGATGAAAACCCTTGGATTTGGCATAAGAGACTTGGACATGCAAATATGGATTTGATATCAAAATTGTCTAAGAGAAATCTTGTAAAAGGGTTACCTAATTTGCACTTCATCAAAGATACCACATGTGAGGATTGTGCCAAAGGTAAACAAATAAAATCTTCCTTCAAATCCATCAATGAGGTATCGACTTCTAAACCTTTGCAATTACTTCATCTTGATTTATTTGGTCCTATGCGTGTTACCTCTCTTGGAGGCAAACACTATGTATTTGTGATTATTGATGATTTTTATCGGTTTACATGGATAATATTTCTTGCAGACAAAAGTGATTGTTTTGAAGAATTTTCTAATCATGTCAAAAGAATTGAAAATGAAAAAGATTTAAAATTTGTTAAAATAAGAAGTGATCATGGTGGTGAATTTTAAAATGATTTTTTCTATGATTTTTGTGCTCATCATGGTATAACTCACATGTTTTCTGCTCCTAGAACACCACAACAAAATGGTGTTGTTGAACGGAAAAATCGCACCATACAAGAGATGGCACGTACTATGCTAAATTCTTTTGATTTGCCAAAATATTTTTGGGTGGAAGCCGTCAATACGGCTTGTCATGTTTTTAATCGTGTTTTGATTAGACCAAAGCTTAAGAAAACCCCTTATGAACTTTTTTATGGAAAAACTCCTTTTATTGGTTATTTTCGTATCTTTGGTTGCAAATGCTTTATTCTAAATACAAAAGATCACCATGATAAATTTGATTCCAAAATTAATATTGGTATTTTCTTAGGTTATACACCTCGAAGTAAGGCTTATAGGGTCTTCAATAAACGAAGTCTCGTTGTTGAAGAATCTATAAACGTTACTTTTGATGAGACTAGTGTTAGCTCTCAAGTTGTTTTACCTAGGAAAGATGATGATGATGATGTTGAGGGAGGATTGGACTTTTTACAAATCAATAATACTCCCTCTATAGAAGCTCAAAAGGATGTGGATAGCTCCAATGCTCATGATCAAGTTGAACTTCCTAAAGCTTGGAAATTCGCATCAAACCATCCAAAGGAACAAATTATTGGGAGCCCTTCACAAGGAGTTGTTACTCGCTCAAAAGCTTTGAGTGAGTGTGATAATGTTACCTTCTTATCTCATTTAGAACCTAAAAAGATTAATGATGCTTTAAATGATGAATTTTGGGTTTTGGCTATGCATGAAGAACTAAATAATTTTATAAGAAATGATGTTTGGAAATTAGTTCCTAGACCTAACAATGCTAAATGGGTTTTTAGAAACAAACTTCATGAATTTTGGATTTTGGCTATGCATGAAGAACTAAATGAGTTTTTAGAAATAAACTTGATGAACATGGCATTGTTACTAGAAATAAAGCTCGTTTGGTTGCCCAAGGATACAATCAAGAGGAGGGCATAGACTATGATGAAACCTTTGCACCGGTTATAAGGTTGAAATCTATTAGGATGTTTTTAGCATTTGCTAGCTTTAAAAATTTTAAATTGTTTCAAATAGATGTTAGAAGTACCTTTTTAAATGGTTTTATAGAAGAGGAAGTATATGTTGTGCAACTCCCCGGTTTTATAAATCATGCTTTTCCTAATCATGTTTACCGGATTCAAAAAGCTTTATATGGGTTGAAACAAGCTCCTAGAGGTTGGTATGCTCGCCTCTCTAGTTTTCTTGTTGAAAATGATTTTTCAAAAGGAACAATTGATAACACTCTTTTTGTGAGAAAAAGAAAAAATGATTTTATTTTAGTTCAAATATATGTTGATGATATCATTTTCGATGCTACTAATGAATCTTTATGCAAGGAATTTTCTAAGGTTATGCAAGATCATTTTGAGATGAGTATGATAGGAGAGCTTACATTCTTTCTCAGGCTCCAAGTCAAGCAAACTAAGGATGGGATATTCATTTCTCAAAGCAAGTATGCTAAGGAATTGGTGAAGAAATTCAATTTGGAGAATTCTAAGCATGCGCCTACTCCCATGAGTACAAGTGTTAAGCTTGATGCGAATGAAAGTGGTGAGGACGTGGATCAAAAACTATGCCGAGGTATGATAGGTAGTCTTCTTTATCTCACCACTAGTAGACCCGATATCATGTTTAGTGTGTGTGCATGTGCACGTTTTCAAGCATCTCCTAAAGCATCTCATTTAATTACGGTAAAAAGGATCATTAAGTATGTTAATGGCACTTTTAATCTTGGTTTATTTTATCCAAAAAGCACCTCTTTTGATTTATATGGTTTTTGTGATGCCGGCTTTGCCGGATGTAAGGTAGATCGCAAGAGTACGAGTGGAACATGCCAATTCTTAGGAAATTTACTTGTTTCTTGGGCTTCCAAGAAACAAAATTGTGTTGCATTGTCCACTACGGAAACGGAATACATTGACGCCGGTTTATGTTGTGCTCAAGTTTTATGGATGAAACAAAGCTTAGTTGACTATGATTTGAATTTTCAAAACATAAAAATCTTTTGTGATAACACTAGTGCTATAAATATTTCCAAAAATTTGGTTTTGCATTCTAGAACCAAGCATATTGTTGTGCGTCATCATTTCTTACGCGATCATGTAGAGCGACAAGATGTATCCCTAGTATTTGTTGACACAAAATCTTAATTAGCGGATATATTTACTAAGCCTCTTGGAGAGGATGATTTTTGTCGCATAAGAAATGGTTTGGGCTTATGCACTATGTGAAATTTCTAAATTGCTTGCCTGTGTAGTTGCATCTTGCATTTTTTCTTTACCCCATTTTTGATGGTGACAAAGGGGGGGAGAAATCTCCTCATTTGTTGCATATACTTAGGGGTAGCTCACAGATAGGGGGAGCACCTATCTATAAGCTATATTTATTTTTGCTCTTATATAATGGTTGGTTGTCATCATCAAAAAGGGGGAGATTGTTAGCCTTTATGTTTTGATGATGTTTTACAACCACCATTATTGGTACTAATGGCTTATTGAGTGCAAATGTAGTGAACTCATTTATCAAGCTTGTTAGTGCCACAAATAGAGAATTGGATGGAATATGCGCTACAACGATGATATCCAAAGGAGGAGGAGGCATAGTGATGAAGCAATGTTATTTCAAGAACAACAAATTCATATAGAAGCTTCATCCATCTCAAGCTATATTAAGACTCAAGAATTATATTCTATGTGAGGATATTAGCTAGTTTTTATTTCCTCTCTAGTCCTAGAATGTAGGCAAAGAGTTATGAATTTCACTTGAAGCTATTGGGATACCACACACACGTTTTCATACTTATGTTTTTAAGCATTTTTCATAAAATATATTTCTTACAAGTATGATGACCTATTTGAAAAATTCCTTTTATAAATAATTTGTTTTTAGTATTAAAAACATTTTACAAAGTTTCACAATTTTCAGAAGTCAAATGATTTTTTTACAAATTGTTATAGAGTATCAAAAATAGTTTTTTTGATATCAGAATGCGGTCGACCATACTGGTCGACCGCACCTGTGTTCATTCGTTAGTGAGCAGCAAAGAGTTTGTCGGTCGACCGCCGTGGTCGACCATCGCTGCGGTCGACCGAGAGCTCGAAATTTCCATCGGTCGACCGCACCGGTCGACCGAAGAACTCTCTGCTTGTTTTCTCAGTTTCTGATCAGGATCGTGGTCGACCAAAAATTTTGTCGGTCGACTACCATATATTTTAAACGGTAACTTTGGTACTTTGTCAGCGCCGCTCAGTACAGTTTTCAGCAACGTTTGTTTTAAGATTTTGGGGGATTAAGGGTATGGGTTTAAACAGCTGGTTTCCCCTATTTAAACTCAACCTCTTCTTCTTCCTCAAGTGTCCCAGCTCTTTCAAAAATATTCTGAGAACTGTTTTTCACAGAGCTTAAATTTCAAACCTGTTCTTTCTGAGTTTTTTGTGTGTTCACTTCCCAACTTCAGTGTGCTCTTTTTCTTTGCCATAGGGATGTTGTAAAGAGAAATTCTTACACCATTTCTACTATCTTGAGAGTGTGATCTTGGGTAGATCAAACTGTGTGGGAGTGTGATCTTGTGTAGATCAAACTGTGTAGTGTGAGATCGTGAGGGGATCGCTGTGTAGACGAAGTTCCGGCTTCTAAACCGGGTTGTGTAGTGAATTTCTCCTCGAGAGTGGGGAGCGGGGACGTAGGTCAGCGGACCGAACCTTGTTAACACATCGCGCGTCACAGGATAACGATTCCTAACCTTATCTCCTCCATTTTGATTGCATTTGGATAATGTGTCTTGCTTGCCTTAACTTTATTGCATAATTATAGCCTCTTGACTCTAATCTCCCCCCCTCTATGGTCCAACAAACTCACCCTAAAGGGAACTTCAGATCCACTCATTCATATCCCAACATTTTAGTTGCAGTTTGGTTTCCCATCTTCATGGTATTTTCATTTGCAGGCTGTTAAGACACAAGTAGCAATTTATCAACACAAATGTATACATTTGCACTAGTATCTACCAACCATTCATTTGGTTCATAAATAGATAGTAACTTGGGGTTAATAGAAACATACCCTTCGATGGATGTAACAAGCTTAGTCATAACCATGTTAATTTGAGGCATGCTACTAGACCCTAGATTAGCTTTAGCTTTCTTTGTAGGATATGTTGGCCTTCTTGTTTTGATAATTATTTATAAATAATTTATATCTAAAGTTGTTTATCTAGTGTTGTTGTATTTTTATTTATTGTAGACAAACAACGAGTTGGAGGATGGATGGAATTGCGCATTCACGATCATATTCAGTAGAGGTTGGCGGAATTGTGGAGTGAAGCCTTGCAATTCAAGTTGAAGATCCAAGTTCAAGATTCATCCGTAATGTGTACCACATCAAGCTTATTGAAGATCAAGATTGCTTGGGTAACATTTAGTTTAGGTGTTATATTATGTGTATTAGTACTTTAAGCTCAATCATATACACACATACACATTTTGGTTTTGTATATATATAGTTATATATATACATATATATTTTGGTTTTTTGTTTATTCATACATGTTTGTTTTTTATGTGGATAAATTGGTTTTGTTTAATTTCATAGATATAAAACAAATATATATTCATATTCATATTCATATGTTTCATATTCTATTGTATTTGTGAAAATACTATATTCATTATTTATAGACTTTATAACAATAGTTTACATCTTTCTTCAAGTCTATAAAATTACTTTGTATTGTTTCAAAATATGGTTAAGCTAAAATGTCAAAACTCATATGTTCACATTTTTATGTTATGGACTATTTTGTAAAATAATGATATTATTCATTTTGGAGGTCCTTTTTGAAAACCAATTTTTGTAGCATGTGTATTATCATGTCTACAATCATTTTCTAAAGTTTTATATTTTTGGAACTTATTTAATATTTTTAAACAAGGTTTTAAAATCAGAAAACTATTTATAAACCTAGAATTTCATATGTCAGTTTGCGGTCGACCGCTGTTCGCGGGAAAATCTGTTGCTTTCTTCATTGTTGATATCATTGTACACTTTAATAATCGTTTATCGAGTTACAAAGATCCGGTCGTTTTATAAGAGCCGGTTACAATGAAAATCAAAATACAAATAAAGAAAAATTACAACTTTCCTTATTTAACGAACAGATCGCGAGCTCCTGTTTTGCGGTCACACGCTTTGGTGGGTTCTTTGCCTGCACCGGGGTTATTTGCCGTGGACCACCGCTAGATCCAGATCCGGGCAGATCTACGTAGTATAACGGGTATTATTCCACCAAGGAGATAATAGCCGGGAGGGATCGTTTCACCAAGGAAATGACCGCTCGAATCTCGGGATCTAAGAACCAAGCTTAGATCCGGAGTGTAACCATGTAGATCTGGGATCCGGTCCTCTCGAATTCCTGCCTTATTTGGCGTTGATGATCACCGAGCACCAGATCCGGATGAGCAAGTCTTCGAAGTCTTAAAGTTTG
>BQKN01064179.1:228205-255089 GCA_022839385.1 Asparagus kiusianus
AAAAAAAAGGGAAAAAAGAGCCACCACTAGCTATGTGAAATATAAGGGAGAACCATTAATATTTATGTGGGTGTACATCGCAAGTTTATTTTTAGATATTAACCTTGTAAATACTTATATTTCTCCCTCAACTTGTGATTGTTACATTTGATTATGAGTTTTACAACTAAAGGAGGGTTTTCCAATAACACTTAAACTTAAGGAGGTTTTCTTATATTTTGAAATATAAGGGGGGTTTCTTGATAGTTGTCCAAAGTTAAAGGAGGGTTTATGTTATTTAGCCTTAGCAATACAGATACTTCCATCACAAGCTAGTGCACTCTTAGTAATGGTCCTAATCTTCCAAAGTTTTTGATATTCATGTGATAATAGGGCGCAGAAACCTCTCTTATATTCCTTTTTTAAATTATTTTGTTGTAATTTTAGGTTTTGTTGTTGTTTCTGATCTGATATTTGATTTCTTGCAATTGCAATGCAGGAGATCCAAGCGGGTCTTACGTTTTCTTGGATTGCAGTGCAAGAGATCCAAGCGGTAATTTCTTGTCCTTTTTTGATTCTTCAGTTCAAAATTGGGTTTTCTGATATTTTGAAAATTAAGGGGGGTTATCAGAAGTCGTTACCCCTAGTTTCCCGTCTAATATTATTGGATGTGAGTCTCTTCTGATATAAACTCACGCAATTCTAGTTGAATGTGAAAATACTTTTTACATCTAAAGAGAATAACGTGATTTATGTTAGGAGTATGCTCTACATGCAATAATTATTAGATCTGTCTGGGGAGGATTCCCCTTCTCGTACAGGTTAGGAATATAGTAGTGTATCGTCTATCTTTGTAAACTTTACGCTTTTTTATTCCCATAAAATTTTGATAACACGTCCCGCATTGTTCTCCGTGTACAATAAGCGTATGTTGTTTTGCGTTTCGATTTATAATCGATCTATTATCGATGATTGATACGCATTATAACATCCGCACAGTGTACTCGGAGAACAACGGGTAGGTGCTGCCGAAATTTTTAAGAAGTAAAAACGCATAAAGATGATGAAGGTAGTTGTAGACACTACTATATTCCTAATAGGATAGGTCCATTTCCTATGACAGCCGTTAAAGTCTCTTATTGAAAATATGAGCGTTAGATTTTACTCCCACGTAATTTATGTTCTGGTAATTTTTCCTCCGAGATTATTATAATTTGAATTTCCTTGATGTCGTGAAGAAAGTTAATATCACGCAACCGTTAATTTGATGCGTTACTAATAAAAATTCACATTACCTAATTATGCTTAATATCATACAGATGAGGATAGTTCCCGACAAATCATGGATCGATATTCCTCGTATTGATAGATGGAGGGATAGTCGATATAAAGATGGAATAAGTCAATTCATACAATACGCGTTGGCAGACCCACGGAAGTTAAATAGTGATGTCGTGTATTGTCCCTACTGTTGGTGTAAAAATAGGGCGTTGGTGGATAAAAGTGATTTACAAAAATACTTAATATCCGGATTTCATGAGGAGTACAAATATTGGACGTTTCATGGGGAAGGATGCCTTGAAGAAATGGAACTTATGGCGGATACCGGTACGTCCGGTGGGAGAATAGATGATACGAGAATAGATGATACACATACGATGCTCACGGATATGTTAACAGTTCCTAATATAGATCAATCTGAAGATGCCGAGGATGCTGACGAGTCAGGAAATGCTGGAGGCGTGACTGATCATGAGGAGCTAGCGCAGATAATGAAATTAATTGATGACAATGAAAATGATCTGTATGAGGGTTGTACCGAGTTCACCAGGTTATCATTTATGCTGCGTCTTTTACGTATAAAGTCTCTTAGCGGAATGGCGGATAAATATTTTAATATGTTGCTTGTGTTGCTGAGAAAAGTCATTCCAAATGGAAAAGATAGCATACCAAAAAATTATGATAACGCAAAGAAGATTGTTTCCGTTATAGGACTTGATTACAATAAAATCGACGCATGCCCTAATGATTGTATCCTCTACTATAAGGATAACAAAGATCTTCAGGAGTGTCCAATTTGTGGAGTATCACGGTGGGTACAACGCAAAAATTATTCAACACATGGGACAACAAGGTCTATGCTTCAGCAAAAGAAGATTCCAGCAAAGGTTCTGCGTCATTTTCTCTTAATACCAAGGCTAAAACGGTTGTATATGAATAAAGACACTGCTAAGCAAATGAGGTGGCACATGGAAAAACGTACTGATGATGGTAAAATCAGACATCCGGCTGATGCAGAGGCGTGGAAGCATATGGATAGAACTTTTCCTTGGTTTGCGAATGAGTGCAGGAATGTTAGACTAGGTTTGTCTAGCGACGGATTCAATTCATTTGGGATAATGAGTTCTGGTTGGTCTACATGGCCTGTGGTATTAACGCCTTACAACTTGCCACCTTGGCTTTGCATGAAACAACCGTATATGATACTTTCATTGTTGATACCAGGCAAGCATGCACCAGGCAATGACATAGATGTGTTTTTAGAACCGCTAATTGATGAGTTAAAACAACTCTGGACTGAAGGGGTTATGACTTATGATACTCATGCAAAGCAGTCTTTCAGACTACGTGCTATTTTACTATGGACAATTAATGATTTTCCAGCCTATGCGAATCTTTCAGGTTGGTCTACAAAGGGAACATATGCATGTCCAGTGTGTGGTCCAGAATTCAAAGGTCTTTATCTACAGCACAGTCGAAAGTTTTGTTATTGGTTTAATAGAAGGTGGTTGAACATAAAACACAGGTACAGAACCAAAAAATGGAGCAAGTTTTTTGATGATACTGTTGAGAAGAGAGATGCTCCGCGTCCATTATGTGGGGATCAGATTGTACATTTGCTTGAGATGTTCCCTACCGTCAGGTTTGGAAAGAAGCGCTATTCGAAAGAAGATTTACTTGGAGTAAGGAACTTGCGTATTAACAAAAGGATACCAAAACGAAAGAGACAAGCACAAGTGGTGAGTGATGGGGCTGAAGTCATAAAATTACCTTCAGGATGGACAAAATTCAGCATTTTTTTCAACTCCCCTATTGGAAAGAGATAAAAATACGTCACAACTTGGACGTTATGCACATTGAAAAAAATATTTGTGATAATCTTTTATCCACACTGTTGCAAGATGCTAATAAATCAAAGGATGATCTACGAGCTCGTCGAGATCTAACTGCATTAAATATTAGAGAGGAACTACAGCCAAAAATTGTTGGAAATGACCGATTAGAGTTGCCTGCGTCTCGTATTACAATGTCGAAAGTTGAGATGCAAATATTTTGTCAAGTCCTCAAATCAATAAAGTTACCAGAGGGTTACTCCGCAAACATATCGAACTATGTCCAGGTGCAAGAAAGGAAAATATTAGGGCTTAAAACTCATGATTATCACGTGCTTCTTCATCAATTGCTACCTGTGGCACTACGCAGTACTATGCAGAATAAAAAAACAGTGAAGGTTATTATTAATTTTTGTGGATTTTTCAAAAAGCTTTGTTCTAAAGTTATAGACGCTTGTGACTTTGAGAAACTTGGAGAAAATATTTCTGAAACAATGTGTGAAATGGAGATGCTCTTTCCTCCATCTTTTTTCACAATAATGGTTCATCTTACGCATCATCTCGCGAAGGAGGCTGCAATAGCAGGACCAGTCTATTATCGTTGGATGTATCCAATAGAGAGGTTAGTATTTAGAAAAATTTAATCGTTACCTATCAATATTTATATCTATTAAATGTAAATTTCTTTACATCTATATCTGATTAATATTCCTTTTTTAGATATTTGGGTTCAATGAAGCATCAATTGCGTAACAGAGCTCGCCCAGAAGGTTCAATAGCTGAAAGTTACGTGAGAAGCGAGTGTCTCTTATTTGCCTCTCGTTATATGAAAGGGGAACAAACTGAACTTCAAGCACCCGTTGATAATAAGGAGTGCACAGTTCTATATCCTCGCGGGCTGAACAAAAATTATTCTAACATATTGTTAGATCAAGCGCATGCATATGTTATAAATAATCTTGAAATCTTCTCGGAGTACTGGAGGTAAAATATCTAAATAGACTTTTTAATACCATTTACGGTTTAATTTTTATTTTGACAAAATTTTTATTTTGACAATAATAATTAAATTTATGCACATTAATAGGCAACATCAGGAAAAACTTAAGAATGAAGTTACCGGTAGTACAGCGGTACATGACATTAAAGAAAGACATATGAAGGAATTCCCTGCTTGGTTGAATAGTGAAGTAAGTATTGTTAAATTTAACGATATTTGTATTTCATTGATAAAAAACTTAGAAATTATTGATTTAATAGTTTGCTTATTTTTGTATATATTTAGATCCAGGAACAACTTGTCCTTAATAATCAAATATCAGAAGAAGTGAAGGTTCATGCAAAGCGGCCTTACTATGCTGTAATTCAATATGGTGGTTATCGTGTTAACGGTTATAAATTTCACACGATGGAGGTTGATGATACGAAGGCCACCCAGAATAGTGGTGTCATGGCTACCTTCTCACGGGAATGTTTCTCAAACAGAAGAGATCAGAATCCAGTTGAAAATAATATGACATATTATGGAAGGTTGGAAGATGTGGTGGAGATATTCTATGGCTATGGTGGTCCAAATGAACATAAATACATGATGTTCATGATTCGTTGGTGTTTTACAAAGACTCAAAAGGATCCCTTTGGATTTACAATTGTCAATCTCGATAAAGAAATTGATAGTGATGAAAAATTCATGTTTGCATCTCAGGTGGGACAATGTTTCTATGTGAAAGATCCTACAGTTAAAGACGAGTGGGTTGTCTTGTACAAGGATTCTAGGGCTTATATTCAACCTTCCACTAATGAAGATGATGACGAGAGCTATATAAACAACTTCAATAAGCCAAATACAGCGATCGATGAATTCTCATACCCTCAAAACGTAGTGTTTGAAACGGATGCTCCAACAACTCGGACAGACATTCCAAATATTATCACAGACATTAATAGGAGCTAAACAGTAATTATTTGTAATCAGGTCTTCATGTAACTTTTTTTAGTTTGCAAATTGTATAATAAAAACTTTAATATCACTACAATGTATCTCAATTACCTTTTGGACGATATAAATATGTAATATCTTATTTTGTATATTCAGCTTGCAAATGCCTACAAACTTGATGTGAAATGAAAAATTTAGTAACACAACAATACATATTGTTTTTATTTTCGCCAAGCCAATTTGCATCTATGTTATATTAATTTGTATGTTTATTCAACTTGCAGATGTCTAAAAATATTAACAGGAGGTTATTCAAAGCTAACCCCAGTCAAGACCAATCCACCGAGGAAGAGCCTCCGAGTTCAGAAGAGATGTCAGGTATAACTTAGTTTAACTTATGTATTTTTATTCATGATATATGCACAATGATAATTTATTTCTTTTATTTTTATAGGTGAGGGTGAGGAAGAGCCGACTCACATACCATTATTCGCAGATCCTCCAATTATACTTCGAGCATACATTCCTGGGATTGAGCGCGGGCCCTTACCAGCATGTGCAGAGGGGTACAGATTCAAGCAGACTAAAAAATACATGCTTGCGAAAAAAAGATTGGATGAATAGGCCCCACAGATTGATGAGATTTTGTCTGATGCAAAAAATGAAATCAGACAAAGATTTGGTGAGTTTGATCAAAAACTTAATCAATTCCGAGTCTATTAATAAAAAAACATAATCAATTCCAGAATGTTGAAATTTAAATGTTTCCATAATTGTATCCATATCTAATAAACAAAATATTCTCAGGTTTCTCTTTTCCTTACAATTATTCTTCTTCCTTTTTTAGTAAATTCTAAGAGTTTAAGATTGATTAAATAAAAGTGTTGATATATCTATTATTTCTTTTTTGTAGGAGAAAAACTTTACCAGAAGAAAGGACGCCAAGGAAGTGACTTTAAAAAAAAGTTACCACCGGATGGTTTTCGAGCAATTGTGAGATGGGGACATAATGAGATTCCAACCGGACAATGGGCTAATAACTTCAGCTCATACCTTGGATGTTTGATACGGAGGAGTGATAATGTGAATCCCTATTACGAGGCTTGGGAGCAGCCATTTCATGTCCTGGAGAGTATATATCGAGATATTTGGGTAAATTTTTATATTTAGCACAATTATTTTTCAATTCTGTCAATTGTCCATGCTTAACTATATTTTATTTTTTGAGATATTTCAACATCGAAAACAATCCTGTAGGGTGGGAATTTTTATTTGGATACCAGGGAAAGTTCAAGCATTCTCTTCGGGAGTGGAGACATGAGATAAAGAAGAAATGCTTTGATTGTTTCACTCACAACTGGGAGAGGATATACAAGCGAGATAAGAGGGTTGAGCCTGAGCACTTAGCTGCACTTATAATATTGTGGGGCCAAGAGGAGCACCAGGTAAATATGTATAGTAGTTGATTATCATCAAGTTATTTATCTGAAACTAGTGATATATTCCATTGTATATTATACCATACCATGCACTAAAATTCTCTTTGTTCATGTTGAAGGAAAAATGTAGGAGAAATAAACTTAATCGATGGAAAAAAGATTATGATCATCATACGGGGACTACTTCATTTGCCCAGATTGAGGATCAATTCTGCAGGACAACGGTATAAAGTCTTTTAATCTTCTATATATATTCTCTCCGCTTCTTAGAATATTTGATAAATAAAACTAATAAATATATTTTTAAATCTCAGAACGCTCCCTTTATCCCACTACTGTTCGCGGGAAAAATTGTTGCTTTCTTCATTACTGACTCCATTGTCGTCTTTAAATAACAACTTTTTGCGTTACAAAGATCCGGTCTTTTTATAAGATCCGATTACAATGAAAATCAAAACAAAGAAATAAAAATTACAACTTTTCTCTTGTTTACCGAACAAATCACGAGCTCCTGTTATCCGATCGCTCGCTTGCGTAGGTTGTTTGCCTGCGCCGATGGTTAATCCGTTGACCACCGCACGATCTAGATCCAGACAGATCTACGCAATATGACGGGTATTATTTCACCAAGGAAATAATAGCCGGAGGGATTATTTCACCAAGAAAACAATCGCTCGAATCTTGGGATCAAAGACCAAGCTTTAATCCGGAGTATAGCAACGTAGATCTGAGATCCGGTCCTATCAAACTCCTGCCTTTTGTGATGCGGATGCTCGCCAAGAACCAGATCCGAACGTCCAAGTCTTCAAGCCTTAAAAAACTCAAGAACAAGGTCTCAATCCGGCAGAGTTTCGGCTCTCCAAAAGTTCTCCAAAAAGTAAACCCAAGCCCCCTATTTATAGGCAACCAGATCTGTGCATTTGGCACAGATCTGGGCCGGCCACCTCAGGGTGGCTCGGCAGTGGCCGAGCCACTCCGAGGTGGCTCAGCCAAGGGTGGCTGGTTGAGCCACCTCAGGGTGGCTCGGCCTTGGCCGAGCCACCCTGGGGTGGCTCGGCTTTGGCCGAGCCACCTTGAGGTGGCTCGGTTTTTGCCGAGCCCCTCGAGGTGTTGATTTCCGACATTTCCCGCTTTCCGGTTCTGGTAGCTGATCTATCCGGACTTGATTTGATAGTCTGGATCTTGATTTGGCAGTAAATCTGCCTTGGTGTTTGAGTTCGAATCCGTTTTATGGTTGGACGACTCGTTGACTTCCCGAACCGTTGGATTGATTCCGCACGCGAATTCCGTTGCTCGTGTGCAATTCGTTGACCTCGTCGCCTCGTCACTCGATGGTTCGTTGTTTTGTCGAATCACCGTGTCGAGCTGTGCTAAGGGACCTATAGGTAATTTTATACGCCTACAGATACCCCCTCCAAAGTATTTCAGCCTCGTTCTTTTATAGAAGAGTCTGGAATGCTTTGGATATGATTGCCCCTACCCTCAGTCGGTGTAATGGGACTTTGTAATGACTTTTGTTCTGTATTCCTTCAATCCTTCAGGCTATTCGGTGCTTTGTCGAACGTCTGTAAGAATTCTGGTGCTGCATTTATTGTCTGACCGTTGTCGGAATTTTGAACTTAAAGTCGATTCCTGATTTTCCAACCTTTAGCTCGTGCTTGTTGGTTCAACATATAACTGACCCTCGATTGTTGGTGTTGAGCCTTCATTTGGGCCGCGTTGTCCGGCGTAATGTTATTGAGTTATCCTTAAGAATATTTTTTAGAAAAATATCCTCCAGGAACTTCTCAACAAAAATAAGGAATAGTTTATACTCGTATACCTTCTTGGAGTATCTCTCATGCCCGAATGAGCTGAACCGGTATGATAATTATCTGAACCGGTCTGATAATGACCCAAAAAAGGGCAATAATTTGGCTCAAAAAATTCTTTCGATCCTTCCGAATGCGTGGGAGAGACCAAAATAAACAAAGGATTGAACCCTCGGTTGATTTGAAGTTGTTTCGACGCTCAATTCAGCTTCAATTTGAATTCTGGTTCAACTCTGGTTCAAACTGGTTCAACCTGGTTCAAGACTGGTTCAACCTGATTCAATACTGGTTCAGGACTGGTTCAAGACTGGTTCAGACTAGTTCAGACTGGTTCATCCTGGTCTGGTCTGGTTCAGTCTGGTTTGATCTGGTTCAGCCTGGTTCAGCCCCTTTTGAACTGATTTGGATTGATCTGGTCTGGTTCACCCTGGTCCGGTCTGGTTCGGGACTGGTTCACTTTATAAAAGGGGTTTTTTTTTTCTTTTCTTTTTCTCCTCCTAGGGTCAGCCCCCATCTCCCCCTCTTTTTGATTTTTCTCTTCCCTCGAGCGTCTTCTCTCCTTCAAACCTTGAAATTCGTCTTAGATCCAGGTTTCCTCTTGATCTTAGACCGAAAAATCCTTCAAAACTTCCTTATTTAAAGTTTTTCTCAGGCCCCTCGAGTGCGTGGCTCGAGCTCTTTTCAAGATCTGATTTTTGTCGGATCCTCAAGCTTTTCCTCAGGTAAATCCCCCATAATTTTGGATATTTTCATGTTTAATTTAGTACATGAATTTGTGAGATTGCATATGAGGATTAGGGTTTATGATTTGGCGCCTCGAGCTTCTCTTTCAGGGGGGTAGAATTGATAAAATGGGGAACTTTTTTCTGGAACTGATCCCTCAATTTATTTTGCAGATCATTATGTCGCGTGTCTCGAGAGGCCGCTCCCCTGCTGCGTCGGCTGATGGCGCGCTTCCCTCTTACGCTGGTGAGCTATTTTTGACATATTTGGAAATTTACAAATTAGCCCTTTTCTCTTGGAAATTTGCGAATTGGTCCTTTTACCCCACGTTGTTCTCCTTGGTGAGGCAACCGGGAAGAGCCTTGATTCTCCTTGGTGAGGATCGACGCTTTAAAGATAGGTTTTGCTTGGTCAAAAACCATATCTCAAAATAAATGGGGCGATTTGAAGCTGCATTGTGCTTTATAAGGCAGGGATATATTATCAATATACCCTATCTTGTGATTGCACAATGTGGCCAAATCGTCTCACCCTTTATAAGGCAATGACTCTATCTTACCCATTTGTAAGATGAGTTCAATTTCTTTTTATAATTGAGACTAACAGGTGTTTAACTGTTTATTTCCAGTGGGATACCCTTCTGGATCATTCTCATCTCATGCAGTATATGGGCGTCGTGGCGAGTACTATTCGACTTCCAACGATCTTTCCCCCATTCCAGTTACTCCTCAGTTCGCTTTGGGCACATCGACTGAGGTTGCCCAAGTGGTGAAGGAAGGTGGGCATCGAGCTCTTCGACAGTTGATTACAGATGCACCTTTCGTGAAGGATGCCAGTTCTATTCAGCCTCTCAGGAAGAGCGATTTTTTATTTGGCGACTCTGTCGAAGACCCGGATGCCGTGTTTATTGATGCCGAGCAGTGGCTTCATAAAACTGGCAGTGGTTTCATATATTTGCCGAAGATTCCTCGGCATCGTTCATTGACTGAGCTCAGGCGTCAGGCTGTGACACGGGAGATGTCGTGGCGCTTGACGGAGGAGCATGAGAGCGTCCACTACGGCTACATCACTCATCAGGCATTTCCAGGCTCGAGCAGGAGTCATATCACCGGATTGCGTCCTGGAGTATTGGGGCTGGATGCACCACCACGTAACGAGTTCCTTGCCACCGCTTCTACCTTGAGGAATCGCCTCGCTGCTCTAGGACGGGAGATGCCTGCGACGCGTCACAGAATTTATGGTTGGGTCCATTCTTTGGACAAGTTTTGGTGGACTCGCATGACGACGTACGTCTTAAGCCGGTGGGGTGAAGAGTTGCACGCTTATGGTTTATATGCAGGCGTTCGTGCCACCATGTATGGCTTGCCTGTCAGCGCGAGGCATTTCTGTGCTTTGTTCGAGCTTTATAATCCAGATTCGAACACTTTTCTGACCCGGCAAGGGGAGTTGGGCTTGGCTCTTCACGAGATGCACAGGATTTCTGGCTTGCCCATGGGGCAGATGTTATATCAGGAATACTTTCCCTCCAATCATGAATTGAATCAATTGAAGGATCGTATGCCCGATCGCTATGAGACTCTATGGGACCTCACTTGTCACTATCACATTGCTTTGGCGCAGTCTGAGCCTTTAGCAAAGAGGACTAAGGTATTCGTGAGTCTGAAGCAGTTTGCAAATTATTTGTTCAAGAATCTTGAGAGCAATTCTGGCGAGGCTATTTGTGAGTTGGCCACACTTACTCCCTCAGGGGTGAACAGTCTACTGAAAAAGATTGACGCTCATTCTTATACCACTAGCAGTCCTGAGGGTGGCTTTCCTGCAGGGACCAAGTTCAAATCATTCTTATGGCATGCAACCGCACCGATTCGACCGATGACTCTTCTTGCCGGCTATCTCGCTATTTGGTTAAAGAAATGTGTGGTTCCATATCAGTCTGGCGACGCCTTGCCCCTGGAAGTGCTCTACCCAGCAGTTCAGCTCGCCTACAAGAAAGAACTTTCACTTCTTCCGGTGATGGTGGCTAACATTCATCGAGGACTTCGACAGCTTTCTGGTGCCTTTACACGGAAGGAAAGTGATTTGCCGGGTCAGATTCCCACCATTAAGACGGAGCTTCCGTATACTTATTTGATGGCTTGGTCCGTCCTTCACCGTTCTGATATGATGTCGGTACCGAATGCCACAGACCACTCCGTTCCCCTACTACAGTTGCTTGAGAATGGCAAGTGGGAGGGGCGCGGATTTTCTGACATCAGACAGCAGCTGCAGGTCCACAAGTGTTGGACATTTTCCACTTGCTTTCCGCAGTTCTCCGGCCGATACGGCGATTGTTTGATAGATGAGGAGAGGCCGAGGGAGTATCGAACTCACTTAGACATCGGCTGCTTTAACTGGTTGGTGAACATTAGGCCAGGTTATCTGACTTTTCGGGTGAGGGATCAGTGTTTCATAGAGCCATATCTACCCTGCCGATTCGCTCGCCAGTTTGGCTATGATCAGCTTTACGTCGGGAATCCCCAGCAGCTTCGGGCCCACGGCGGTTTGGTGGATGGTCTCCGTGCATGGTTGTGGACCGTGACTGGCTGTACTGGTGCTAAGTTCAGTCTCCCGAGTGCTGATCGGTAGTTGAACCTCACTTTCTTAAGCTGCAAGTGGTTGTTAGCAGCTAATAAGACTATCCCCGTGAAGCCGATTGCAGAGCTAGAGGCCGAGGAAGCTTCTCAGGTTGATTCTCGTAGGATTTGGGAAAACGTTCGGTCACAGAGGATACGGAACAAGACTCGTCAGATTGATGAAGAGGGAATGAGGACCTTCCATTCTGCAAACGAGGCTTCAGGCGGAGATCCTGAAGATTACGATGACTTTCCCGAGCGAGGTTAACCATCTATTTTTTTTCTTCTGTTTTCCAGAATTATTAAAGATGACAATGGTTTGGTGTTTCAGGGACCATTGGTGACCAGGAAGAAGAGTTCTGTCCTCCTCCCCAGGCGAGACCTTCGATTATTGTCCCTGCTGCTAGGCGGAAGATATTAGCCCGCAAGCCGCGTGCAGCTTCCCGAGCATCTGATATGGATTTGGTTGGTGATGATCCTGCTAGCGATGGAGGTAACATCTATCCTGTAAACCATCCTCTTGATTATTCAGAACTTCAACTCAAGCTTTTTCATTTCCATATAGGAGAGCGTGGGGAGAACGAGATGAGTCCTGATCCTGTTCCTGTATCTCCTGGCGAGCCTGACTCACTGCGCCAGGTGGAGAGGCCTGCAGTAGCTGCCGACGTTAGGGAGGATATCAATGTAGGACCCGACCCAGCGAATCCAGGTACATCTACCATTGACAATATATCTTTTAGATGGCACGCAAAGGAGTCGAATGATTCAGAATTTGTGCATTCCCTAATTGTCTCGGTGCTTCTCGCTCCTTTAGATAACCTGCAGGAGGCGAGCGTGGATCTTGGGAATAAAGAGGCTAACACACCCATAAGAGGTAACTCATTTCTATTGGTTGTAGTCTCTTCATTCTTCTTTGGTACTTATATTTTCTTGTGTCAGATTTCTCGATTGATGATTTTGATGAGGAAGGCTTGCTTGTGGACACTCCTATGATTCACTTTATGTGTGGCTCTCCTCAGAATGATGACCAGTTGCCTGGAGATATGTTTCCTGAGTCCACATTCCCTGAGAACCTTGAGGGTGGTTCTTTTGAAGGTTCGTGCTTCCTCTCAAGTTAATTATAGGACTAGCTAATTTTTGACTAATGCAGCTATAATGTGATGCTTCTGAGAATTTTGTTTTGTATTTGACAGGAGCTTTTATCGAGACTGACCCTGTTGAGCCGACTGTGAGACCAACTACACCAGTTGATACATCCACAGCGGTAACACCTCCGCTACCCCCAGTGACTCAAGAGGGTATGAATTAAGCAACTGAGAATGTTATTTATTTCCTCCTCAAGACATTTTTTGATAGATTTTTCTTCTTTGTGTAGGGGTTTCTTCTCAGCTCCATGTCCTTGTGAAGGAGTTGCTATCGGATAACGATCCTGAGAAGATCGTTCTCTGTATAGAACTTCGCTCCTTCTTCTCCTTCGTGAATGCTATGATTGGCAAGCTCTTCCACGGTGGACTCTTCCTTCGCCAATTCAAGCCTTTCCTTGATCCCAAAGTCAATTCGATAAGGGAAGCATGATATCTGGATTTGGCCAAGGCTATAGTTGACGACCTCGATTGCCTAGAGCATAAGCTTCAGATGTTTCGTGAGCTCCGAGATGCAGGAGCCTCCTCATTTATTGCTGCCGAGCTAGATACCCGCTTACAGTCATTGCGCGAGACTCGGATTCTTGCTGAGCTTGAGATTCAGATGTAGCGGGACCGAGTAGATCGAGTTGAGACTAGTCTTGCCGCTAGATCATCTTCGCTTGCCGAGCTCGATCTTTCTATTACCTCTTGTATGACCGAGATAGACCAGCTCAGAAGAGTACTTCGTGAAAAAGAGGAGACTTTGGGTATTCTTCAGATGACGAAAGCACAGGATCAGCAAACCCACACTGCCTTATCTGATGAGTTGAAATCTTTGAAGCAGAAGCTAGTCGAGACAGAGGAGATTGCTGCGAGGACTTCAGCCACCACCGAGGAGTCCATCAGAGCTGAACTTAGGCAAGCTTATGATGAGAAGCTGTCTATGATCAGCCGACAGATTTTTGGTCATGGATTTGATGCATGATTTTGTTTGCTGCGTACTTTGACTTTTGATTCCTTTAGTGAAACTGGTTTTCATCTTTATCTTTATTATGATTCGTCATTCCGTTTGAAATGATTGACCATAATACTCATAGGATTTTTGGCAAACCCTCAGCCATCAACGGGTTTGATGAGCCTTTACCGACTACCGTTTGAGTCGGGCTAGCATGCGAATTGTTTAAATCCGTTCGCATGTAACGTTACGCTCAGAAATTGAATTCTTTGAGGCTTTGTGCTATGATGTCGAATACATAGACTTCGCCATTGTTACGGGAATAGGCTACCCGGCGACACGTGTTAGGTGTCGGCTTTAGGATTTTTGGCTAACCCCCAGCCTTCAACGGATTTAATTAGCCTTTACCGACTACCGTTTGAATCGGGCTAGCATGCGGATTGTCTAAATCCGTTCCACACATGACGTTAAGCTAAAAGAGTTAACTCTTTTAGTGCTACGATATTGAATACGTAGACTTCGTCTTTCTCTTGTGAAAAGACTAAACAGCAACGTGTATGAGACGTTGACTTAGGATTTTTTGGCAAATCCTCAGCCTTTAACGGATTTGATGTGCTCTTACCGACTACCGTTTGAGTCGGGCTTACCTGCGGATTGTTTTAATCCGTTCCGCATGTGACGTTGTGCTAAAGGAATGAACTCCCTTAGACTTTTTACTACAACTTTGAATATGTAGACTTCGTCATTGTTATGGGAATAGGCTACCCAGCAACGTGTACTAGACGTTGACTTATCCCTACTTAGGCTTCGGGATAAAACACCCTAGAATCAAATTCTGGTGTCTCTTTCTATGGGAAAGAGACTAAACCGGCGACGCGTGTTAGGCGCCGACATATCCTTTCTTAGGATTCAGGATGAAATTCCCCATGCGTATGAGGCATGGATTTTGGTGTTATTAATAATAACCTGCCACAATGTTGAATATGCGGACGGGTGTTCTTTTTAACGGTTAAGAACTAACCGGCAGCGCGTGTTAAGTGCAAACTTATCATTACTTAGGTTTCAGGATAAAATACCCCAGAATCGAACTCTGGTGTCTTCTTCTTCGGAGAAAGACTAAACCGGCAGCGCGTGTTAGGCGCAGACTTATCCCTGCTTAGGATTCGGGATAAACGTCCTAGGATGAATCCTAAATTGATAAATTTTTGGAAAAAGGATCGATGTGGGAAGGAAGAATTTTATATTCTATTCCCCAAACAAGGAAGGAAGAATTTTATATTCTATTCCTTGATTCTGGAAAGGAAGAATTTTATATTCTATTTCCAGTGCAAGAAAGAAACTAGAAGTGGGATCTCCACTCCGAAAATCTGGAAGACCTAGATAAACTTATCTTTTATAGGATTGGTTATCTGATCGAAAGATGAGTCCTTCGTTTATCGAAGTGAAATTTCAACTTCAGTTATAACCATGAGAAGGTTTAACCGAAGAAAAAAGAAAGGGAGTTCTTTCGTTTATCGAAAGGGGACTCCGAACTAAAAGTGGACCTCTTGTTCATGGAACGAGTCAAGAGGCCCAGAAGAACATTTTTTGGTGGACTCACTGTCAATTGGAATTGATCAGTGAGGGATTTTGGTGGTGAAAATTATTTTGGGTTATCCTCTAGAATATTAAGTGTAATATTCTTCAAGGAACTTCCCGATAAATGAGTTATCCTGAATGTACTAGGGATAGTACTTTTTCAAAAACTTCCCATTTATTAGCATTAATTGCCTGACACCCTCTAGAGAAATTAAACGATAAGCGCCGTTCGAATAGACTGTGTCTATTACAAACGGTCCTTCCCACTTGGGTTCGAATTTACCTTTCTTCTTGGAGTTGAGGATTATTGGTCGGCGAGCAGCGAGGACCAGATCTCCTTCCTTGAAGCTTCTTTGGCGGACTCTTTTGTCAAAAGCCCTAGATATTCTGGCCTGATAAAACTCGATGTGTTGTTGAGCTTCCAGGCGCTTTTTATCCAATCTCTTGAGTTCTTCGAGACGTTTTTGATGCTGTTCTTCGATCGTCATCTCCGTTGCGAGAGCGATCCGAAGGGACGGGATTTGAATCTCCAAAGGCAACACAACTTCACATTCGTATACCAACGAATATGGGGTGGCTCCCGTAGGTGTGCGTACCGTGGTGCGATAAGCCCAGAGTGCTTCGCCGAGTTTATCGTCCCAGTCTCGTTTATTAGTCTTCACGAGCATTGACAGGATCTTAATGATCGTCTTGTTGAAAGCTTCAGCTAATCCATTCGCAGCGGGATAATAAGCCGTCGATGAAACATCTTGGATCTTGAATTTGTCACAGAACCTGACAAAGGCGTTGCTTATGAATTGCGGACCGTTGTCGTGAATGATCCGTCTCGGGACTCTGTGTCGGTATATGACATGATTCTTGATGAAGTTGATGACGTTGTTCGTCTTCACTTCTTTAAGCGGAATTGCTTCAGCCCACTTTGAAAAGTAGTCCGTGATGGCGAGAATAAACCGATCGCCTTTGACTGAAGGGGGAAAAATATGACCGACAATGTCCATACCCCCTGTCTCGAATGGCCAGGATGTGGTCGACGCGTGTAACCGCTCCGGTGGTTGGTGCATATAATTCGCATGCACTTGACAGGCATGACATTCTCGTGCGTATTCGATTGCGTCACGTACCATCATTGGGCAAAAATATCCCATTCTTCTGATTCGATCATACAGCTTGGGACCAAGCTGATGCGCGCCGCACTCTCCTTCATGTGCTTCCTTGAGAACTTATTTTGCTTCTTCGTTCGAAAGACATCGGAGGAGTAAATCATCATACCCTCGACGGTATAATGTACGGGTCTCGGCATTGTAAAAGAACCTTGGTGCTCTTCGGCGAATAGATTCTTTTTCTTTCACATCCTCCGGCAAAATGCCATATTGGACATAGTCAATGATGGGAAAACGCCAATCTCGGGACTTAGACCCGATTTGAGTTGAGTTCACCTCCTTGGCGTTTATGTTCTTGTCATCTTCCTCTTCGATGTCTATATCGTATATGGGTACGCAGAATTGGTGTGATCTTACTGTAACTAGCAGTTCAGTTTCGGGCGGCTGCGCGAGTGATACTGCTAGTGCTGCCAGTGCATCCGCATAAGCGTTCTGGAGACGCGAGATGTATTCGATAAAGAATTCTTCTAAAGAATCTGCCATTTTGACGGCCTCTTGGTGGTACGGGATTAGGTCTTGGTTCCTGACTTCATACTCTCCACGGACTTGGTTGACAATTAATTGAGAATCCCTAAAAGCTTCGAGATATTTGACCCCAGCTCCTTGGCGAAACTGAGTCCAATAAGGAGCGCATTGTACTCGGCTACATTATTGGAGCACGGACCAGTCAATGAATAAGCTCGAGGCATCACATGCTTCCCCGGGGAAACTAAGACAACTCCAACTCCGGAGGAGACTTTAGGACATCCGGGGGTTACTGCTTTATTAACTGCTCTCGAAGCACCATCAAAGTATAACTACCATACTTGTTGATGCTATGTGGTGTTAACCTCGTGGGTTTCATCTGGTAAGTCATCATATACTTCTGCAGTATCTGTTGTCGGGCTTGCCGACAAAAGATCACAGATCGCTTGTCCTTTGACCGACTTCTGCTGTTTGAAGTGCAGATCATACTAAGACAAGAGAAGGGCCCATTTTGCTAACCGCCAATTCATCGAATCCGGTTGCGTCATAAAAACCCGTACTGGATTAACGTTAGAGACAACGTAAATCGTTTGTCCGACCAAGTAATGCCGCATCTTTTGTACTACAAATACCAATGCGAGGCATTCTTTCTCGATCATCGAATATCGGGACTCAGCGCCTACCAAAGTTCGACTTAAATAATAAACTGCCTGTTCGTGACCATTATCATCGTCTTGTGCTAATAAAGCACTTATCGAATGGTTCATCGCCTTGATGTATATCAAGAGCGGTTTACCTGATTTTGGTGCGGCAAGAACAGGAGGGTTCGTCAGATACGTCTTGATATCTTCGAGTGCTTTTTAGCAGGCGTCGTCCCAAATAAACGACACACCTTTCTTGTTTAGTTTAGAGAACGGCTCGCACTTCCCAGAGAGATTTGAAATGAACCGCCGGATGTAAGCTAAACGCCCTTGCAATCCTCTGAGTTCTCTTAGATTTCTCGGGGGCTGCAATTCATTTATTGCCTTCACCTTATCAGGGTCGATGTGTATACCTTTAGTGGTGACGACGAATCTAAGGAATTTTCCGCTAGACATTCCAAGGAAGGATTTGGTAGGGTTCATCTTCAATTGATGACTCCGCATGAGATCAAACATCGTCTTCAAGTCTTTGATGTGATCTTCTTTGTTGCGACTTTTTACCACTAAATCATCAACGTAGCACTCAACTTTCTTCCTAAGGTGCTTCTGGAAAATCTTAGTCATCGCTCGTTGGTAGGTGGCGCCCGCATTCTTCAGACCGAAAGGCATCACCGTGTAGCAGAATACGCCGAGGGGCGTTCTGAACGCTGTATGTTTCTCATCCTCCGGGTGCATCTTGATCTGGTTATACCCCAAAAAACCATCCATAAAGGACATTCTCTCGAATCTGCACGTATTATCGATGATGACGTCCGTGATTGGGAGAGGAAAGTCATCTTTCGGACATGCTGCATTTAGGTCCCTGAAGTCAATGCATATCCTGATCTTGCCATTCTTCTTCATGACTGGGACAATGTTGGCCAGCCAGTCTGGATGCTGCTCCACTCGGATAAACCCTGAGTCGATCAATTTCTTAACCTCTGCCTCGATGTCTTCCATAATCTGTGGACGAAACCGTCTCTGTTGTTGTTTGACTGGTTTGGCATCCGACTTGATATCGAGGCGATGCATCGCCACATTGGGGTCGAGCCCTGGCATGTCTTCGTAATTCCAAGCGAAGACGTTGATGTATTCCTTGATGAGGGCAATTAACTCCTCCCTCTCATCTGGAGGAAGACTATCACAGATTAATATGGGCTTTAGGTTGGCTTCATCGCCCATATTAATTTGGACTATTTTGTCCTCTGTGGGGGGTTCCCTCTGTTCAAACCTATCTCCATACTGCAGGTTCAGATGATGGACCCATGGGTCTTCCCACGTTGGCATTTGCTCATCGTCTTCCATCGTAGATGGATCAGCTGAAGTCATGTTGGACATTAAGGTCTTGAACATTTCCCCCAAACTTGTGTCGGAGTCCCACCCTGAGGAATCTGCCGAGTATCCATCCTTGGCTTTGTTAGTAATTTGATCGATAATTTGCCAACCACATTCATCATCAGACGAGGAAACGTAGCCTAAGCCTCTTTTGTGACGATAATAATCATCCGGTTTCCCTTTTGGTACATACGCCGCTTTGACTGGGATACGAGAACCTCGATCGAAGTACAAACCTTCTCCGAGTGTGAAATCATATCCCTATCTTTCCATGAGCTTGCGCGCTTTCGGACTATACTTAGATAAATGCAGACCAGATTTGTCATCATCTTCATCTTCTCTTAGGAAATGATCTGGCAACGGAAAATTCTCTCCTTTACCATAAATCACTTCTTTTTGTCCCCCTATTTTGGCAGGAACAATCCGGGTTGTTCCGAAAGAATGCTGGAGGCGTTTCTTTGTTACATAAGATGATCGGAGCGGCATACATAAATCAGGGTTATCGTTTAATCCTTTTATCGCATCATCAAGAGACAAGGAGTACTCTAAATCAGCTTTTATTTTAATATCGGCAAGTTGCCAGTTACAACCGCCATCTGACGATTGTTCATCGTCAAGATTGATTACAAAGGGTACAATGTCATTTAAAACAAAACCACCATTGTAATCGAATCCGGCTTCAGAATCAGCTTCTTCTCCGTCGTCCGTGCCCTGGACCGATGGTTCCGTATCGGATTCGTTACCATAGAGGAGAGAATCGGTGAAGTAATTCTCAAACCCTTTAAATGGTTGCTTATCCGCGACCACCGTCCTGACTCTACCATCTGTGTCGACATATTTCAGACACTGATGGAGAGTGGAGGGAACTATAATGTTACTATGGATCCAAGGCCGACCCAGTAGTAAGTTATATGATGTCTCAGCATCAATCACGTAACACGTGACCTCCATCTTCAAATCACCCATTTGGCACTTTATCCGGATCTTTCCCAAAGGCCTTGACCCACTGGTGTTGAATCCATAAATGACCGTGCCTGTAGACGCTAATTTGCTGACGGGAATGCTAAGGCTATGCATCAGGCGAAGTGGCATAATACTCACAGCGGAACCCGGATCCACTTGGATTCGGTTGACTTCGCTGGAGCCAATGTACCCGACGAAGTATAGGGGCCGATCATGGTTTGAATTCTTCGTCTGCATATCCTCTTTTGTAAAGGTGATGCAGGGAAGGTTCTTAGCCGCTATATTGCACTGTTGAGCTAATAGTTCTAGTTCTTCAGGCGCCGGCTTAATCCGAGTGAGGAACACTTCTGAATTGGCCAGGGCTTCTTGCAAGGCTTCTTTAGTATCCTTAGACAACCGCAGCAACTCATATAGCGTTATCCGCGCCGGAATATTGGCTAATTGAGCCATGATATCGAAAACCCGTGGAGTTTTCGAGGTCTCCGGTTTATCTCTTCCAATTGGACGATTGAAACGAGACTGCTTCGGATTCTGCACCTCTTGGGGTCTCTTTTCCTTCTGCTGATCCGTCGGCTGTCGTCGAGCATCTTCAGTCGGTTTAGGAGCTGCAATCACCCCCAGCTCTGTTAGAGTCTTGGCTGGTCCCCGTTTATTCACCCCCCGCTCAGCTATTTGGTCATTATGCGACGGATAGTTGAAGTGGTACTCGTTTCCACTCCGGGTCGCAAAAACTTCTTGTTCTTCTTCAGAGAGCGGGAAAGCTAGGATTCTTTCGTCATCTTCTTCGGGGATAGCAGAGACTCCGCAGCAAGACTTCCCTTTCCCTTTTGATTTCTTTTTGGATGACGATCCGACCCATTGTTCATCTTCAATCAGGTCGGGGTGAACCCAGAGAATTTCGCCGTTTGGGGCTGTGTGTGGCACAAGTCCCTTTTGGTGCTGTCCGTGCGGGTCATCATTCATTGTCTTCATCCCGACTTTGGTGATGCGTTTTTGCTCGAACCATGTTGTAGGCACTGATCCAAAGCTGATTGACACTGCGTTTGCTCCCACATTCTTTGCAGGCTTCGGGGTTATGACTCCTACATCAATCAACGCCTGGATCTTGTCCTTAAGGTGGTAACAAGACTTCGTAGGGTGGTGGACCGCTCTATGGTATGCGCAGTACTTCGGGTCCGTCACTTTGCTGGCCCCTTCATGATCTACGATCACCGGCAGCTAGATTTTGTTGTTCTCCAACAAGTACTTGAAGATGCCGGGAACTTCATCATCCTTGAAGGAGTAGACTTTGGGAAACCTTGGCTCCGAAGACTTCTGCTTCTGAGGCCGTTGTTGCCATTGCGACTGTGACTGTTGTGGCGCTCGTTGTTGTTGCTGTTGCTGAGGTTGCAATTGAAAAGTTTGGTTAGCATCAACGGCATTAGCATGAGCTTTACCTTTTCCTTTCGGGTTGAAGTTCTGTTTCGGAGGATTTGTTGCCGGTTGTCCTCTCTCCGCCTTCTTTCTTTTGAGGAATCGCTCAGCTTGCTCCCCTCGAACTTTCAGATCCTTCCATGTCTTGGATGGTGCTGTGCCCATTGCCTCCAACACGTCCAGCGAAAGGTTATTATGGCAGGTCTGGAGGATGAATTCCTCAGTAATCGGGTCACGGCAATTCATCGCTTTGTTCCAGAACCTTTTGACGAAGGTATCGACTAACTCCCCATCCTTCTGCTTCTCATCGAGCAACGATCTGATAGAGATCTCGGTGTCATCGTCGAAGAAATTTGTGAGGAACTTAGTCTCCATGTTGTCCCAGCTGTTAATGCTAGCTGGCTTGAGGCGGCGATACCAATCGAAGGCGGCTCCGCGAAGAGTGCCAACGAATGACCGCACCATTAGAGGCTCATTACCAGAGATTATCCCTAAGTGCGATTTGAAATAAATCAAATGCTGAGTGGGTGAACCCATCCCATTAAACGGCGTGAAGTTAATTAGACTGAACTTCGCCGGATATGGGATTGATTCCCACTCTCTTGGGTATGGACAAGGAATGCCTGTCTTTTTCGTCTCTTGAGCGGAAATCAATGTATTGATTTTGCTCTCGAGGTTTTTGATTTTTAAACTTTCACCCGAGTTTTCATCAGTACGATTTGGAGGTGGAAGCGTGGTGTTGTGACTAGCATCCTCATTGCCACCCCCTGCATTAATGGGAGGATCATTGACATTACGGGTTTCATCCGCATTCGCATTCTTCACTTCCTGAACAACTGGATTACGGCGGCTTGGTTCACCTTGCTGGTTCGTCAGTACCTGGATCTGTTGATCATGCATCTCTCTCATGTTCTGCATGGCCATCTGCATTTCGAACCTGAAGCTTTCCTGTTGTTTGGTCATGGCCTCTTCGAGCATCTTGGCCACTTCCTCCGCGCTTATCATGAATGATTCGCGGGGTTGCCCTTCACTGGACACGGTGTTGTCAGATGCAATTGCTGAGCCGGCATCTGATTCTTCATCTCTCGAAGGTACTCTTGTCCGAACCCTACCATATGTTGCACGAATGATAGCTCCGGACTGAAGACGAGTTACACGTCGGGGCACCTCTGGAATCGCCTCGGAGTTATCCTGAGCCGATGTTCCTTTGTTGGTCATGTTGGCGGTGACCCTCGAATGTTCACCGTCTTCGACCACCGTTCTTCTTCGTCGAAAACGCCTAGACCTTGGTTTTGACGTTTCGGTACTAAGTCTTTCGAACACCGAAACTCTCTCGGGGACTGCCTTGACGCAGTCGCATTCAGACAGTACCGCCCGAATGAGCTTTGAACAAGGGCACTGAGTTTTTGATTTTCGAGGACTCCTTTTTCTGGTTTTATTTGTACCCCCAGCACGATAGTACAGCTCGTCCGTTTGAAAATCGGAGCGACCTATCGTGTGTTGGCACGATTTCCCAGGTATAACGTCATCGTCATCAGACGATAACGTTTCCCTCTGAGAGTGAACCACCTTCTTTAGGCTTTCGAGAGTCACGTGTCTCAAGACACGCCTGTGTGGGTGTGAATTCTCAATGGGCTCCTGAACTTCAATACACAGCGTAGTGCGCTTGGTTGACCTGATTTTCTCGTCATGTTGAGGGTTGTGGCGACCCCCAGCGTGCTGAATTGTTCGGGATTTCTTCATTGGCCCCAAACGTTCGTGAACTGGAGCTTTGCCTCGTTCCTTGGGAAGTGGAGCGAGGCGCTCCAAAACCGACTTCCTTTTCTGGGACGATCCTGCGGGATCTCCCGGAGCAGTTGTGGAAGTGATCGGCGGTTTGGATTTACTCGCCGGAAGTTGTACTTTCGACGGTTGTTGTTGTTGCTCCTTGGTCTGAATTGCCGCTTCAGACTTCGGCCTCCAAACCTTACGTGTTGATGGCGGCTTCTTGACCACCTCCTTCTGCACCCTTCTACGGGCTTCTTCAGCTCTAGCCCGTGCTTGCGCTGATAATGCACGGTGTTTGCGGATGCGCTCCTCCAGCGTCGAGCGATTCTGTTTGACACGGACCCACTCCATCGTTGATGGCTTGGAGGAACCACCATTCATTTGTTGTTGAGGCTGTTTGCCTCGTTTGCTCTTCAGATCCGCGTTGTAGCGGACCCCGTCAACAGATTCCATGGCCTTTGCGAATTGTTTCGCAAGGCGTTGACGCTGCCTTTGGCGAGCTCTCTTAGAGAGAGTCACCACGCCTTCAATGGCGGATTTGACCTGCTTGGAGGCCGGTAGAACTTCACCCGATGCAACTTCGGCACCGATCGGGGTGAATTTATCGTTGGTAGCTTCAACTTCTTCGCACCAAAGAACTTTCCTTCTGGAGGAGAACTTATGGGATTTCCTGGACATGCGGGGGGAGGTTGATCCAGACGAGGACACGTACTCCTCGTATTTTTGCTGGTCAAACTCATATTCGACCTCCTCCACGACCGGGATCGAGATCCGCGGCTGCGACGCTCCGATCTCGGCAGCGAGATCGGCGGCTCCCACTGTGGTCGCCAGATTGTTCGCGGGAAAAATTGTTGCTTTCTTCATTACTGACTCCATTGCCGTCTTTAAATAACAACTTTTTGCGTTACAAAGATACGGTCTTTTTATAAGATCCGATTACAATGAAAATCAAAACAAAGAAATAAAAATTACAACTTTTCTCTTGTTTACCGAACAAATCACGAGCTCCTGTTATCCGATCGCTCACTTGTGTAGGTTGTTTGCCTGCGCCGATGGTTAATCCGTTGACCACCACACGATCTAGATCCAGACAGATCTACGCAATATGACGGGTATTATATCACCAAGGAAATAATAGCCGGAGGGATTATTTCACCAAGGAAACAATCGCTCGAATCTCGGGATCAAAGACCAAGCTTTGATCCGGAGTATAGCAACGTAGATCTAAGATCCGGTCCTCTTGAACTCCTGCCTTTTGTGATGCGGATGCTCGCCAAGAACCAGATCCGAACGTCCAAGTCTTCAAGCCTTCAAAAACTCAAGAACAAGGTCTCAATCCGGCAGAGTTTCGGCTCTCCAAAAGTTCTCCAAAAAGTGAACCCAAGCCCCCTATTTATAGGCAACCAGATCTGTGCATTTGGCACAGATCTGGGCCGGCCACCTCAGGGTGGCTCGGCACTGGGCCGAGCCACCCTGGGGTGGCTCGGCAGCCGAGCCACCTCAGGGTGGCTCGGCTTTGGCCGAGCCACCTTGAGGTGGCTCGGTTTTTGCCGAGCCCCTCGAGGTGTATTTCCGACGTTTCCCGCTTTCCGGTTCTGGTAGCTGATCTATCCGGACTTGATTTGATAGTCTGGATCTTGATTTGGCAGTAAATCCGCCTTGGTGTTTGAGTTCGAATCCGTTTTATGGTTGGACGACTCGTTGACTTCCCGCACCGTTGGATTGATTCCGCACGCGAATTCCGTTGCTCGTGTGCAATTCGTTGACCTCGTCGCCTCGTCACTCGATGGTTCGTTGTTTTGTCGAATCACCGTGTCGAGCTGTGCTAAGGGACCTATAGGCAATTTTATACGCCTACAACTACCAGAACTGCACAGGAGAACGATGGTTCAATTTAAGAAGGGGTACGATGACGATGAGACTAAGAAACAAAAGCTAGAATTGGCCAAGAAAATGCAGGTTAACTAATATATTTATTAGCACTAAACACCCTTCTTCACATGTACTTTTATGTTGCACAAAACACCCTTCACATGTACTTTAATTTTACTTGTTCAGGTAAATATCTTTTATTTTTGAAAAGCTAATTCATAAATTTATTTTTTTGACTTCTAGGAAGCTCTGGAAAACACATATTCTGAGGTTGTTGCACAGAGCCAAGAGCCCCTGACTAGAGAGCAGAATTATAATGTGAGCCATTTAGTTTGTGGACTTCCTAAAAAAGGGAGGACCAGGTGGATGGGAGTTGGAGCTCAGAGGGTGACTACACAATTCCAGCCTCCGCTGATTTCCACACCCTCGACTATGCCATCGGGGCCCTCTTACATGCCACAGGAGGATTGCACTCAGCAGGCGATGCAGCTTGTTTCCTCTGTGATGAATATTTTAGATGGTCAGATTCCCGAGGAGATGTGGGAGGATATTCAAGAGGAGCTTATGCGAGTGATCCAGCCTACTGCTACTTTTGCGATGGTTTCTAGGCAAATAATGAAATCTTGTAGAAGGTGGGTTCCTACTCGGGTGCAAAGCCAGATTATGAACTTCTTGGCCACTCAAAAGGCATTTACTGGTAGTGGAGAGAGTAGCAGACATGTATACTTATTATATATGTAAAACATGATTACACACAATATTATGTGATTCTAAATTTAAATTATTTTGTTGTTAGATTGGAGATGATACTATTGGGAGCACGAGTCGTAGGGATGGATCCGCCAGTGGCAACGCAGACGATGACATGGATAGAGCGGATGACCTATCATAGTGAGTTATATCCTAAACTCGTGTTTGTATATTAAGCACTATCTATAAACCTGTACTCCTAATGGCACCCGAAACCCCTATAATAAAGTATAAAACCCTGCCTGTCACATATTTGGGATTCATAGGAAGCACAAATCGAGGATGTCTAGTTTTTCCAAGGGCCTACTCATTCTGCCTAGATGTTAAGACAGGTGGAAGCGGCTTCAATGGACTTAACTAATGTTGGTGTTCTAAGACATTGCATATATGTTCTTTCTTTGATTATCTTATGAATTTTAACCTTTTCTGTTTCTGAGTGGGATAAGTGGAGAATTAGCAATATCTCATTGGAAGCACCCATTTTGATGCCAATTCATTCATTTCATTCTTTATTTCTTAGCTCAGAACCTTTACAATGGATGATATATCAAGTAATTTGAGTTGTTATTTGTCTTCTGTCTTTCTTGAAGTATTTTATATATAGGGAATCCTGATCTTTGGCTTTGCTACTTTGTTCTTGTGAACCATCATAGTTATGTTACATCCACAACTGATTTTACTCTTGGTTCCAGGTTCCCAGTGACCAAAAGCTGCCATCTCTTTATCTTCTTGACAGTATCGTGTTTGTATATTGTGGATTTAGAATCTATGATATGTGTGTATTGTTTGTTGTGAAATTTATTATTGGGATTTGGAACTTATCGTGAAAAGTGAATGTATATATTTCGATTGTTTGTGAAAATTGATTGGATGAGAGGATTAATTGGGAAAATTTGGATTGTGTTCATTGCGAGATGTTTTGGAATGCGTATATTTGTATGTATCGTGAAAAGTGAATGTATATATTTCGATTGTTTGTGAAAATTGTTTGGATGAGAGGTTTAATTGGGAAAATTGATTGTATGTACAGGGAACTGAGTATATCTCAACAGATTTTTTTTAGCTGCTGATACTTATCGCTGACGGGCTTCCCGTCAGCGATGTAAATAACATAATTGACGGGAAGCCCGTCAGCGATAACTATCGCTGACGGGGAGCCGTCAGCGATGTTGGTAAAATCGCTGACGGGCTTCCCGTCAGCGATAG
>BQKN01064179.1:282648-294607 GCA_022839385.1 Asparagus kiusianus
GTGCTGAGCTAAGCTAAGGGACCTATAGGCAATTTTATACGCCTACAATGGTTATAAAGCATGTCCTTACTGCTATACTGATACATCATCGACATGGTTGCCCTTTAGTAACAAGATATGTTATTGTGGTCATCAATGCATGTTGGAAGAAAATCATCCCTATAAGGATGATGTTGTTCACTTTGATGGTACTACAGAGCATAGAAAGGCTCCAGCCTCTTTATCTGGAATGGATATACTTGCTCAGTGGAATGTTTACGAAAATGTAACTTTCAGGAAAGTAAAGGAAAGATAGGAAAGGCTACAAGGATGGAACAAAAAAGTATTTTCTTTGAATTGCTATATTAGGAGAAAAATACCATGCATCACAGTCTGGACGTCATGCACATTGAGAAGGGAGTATCTAAGCACATACTTAATTGCTTTTATGTAAAGATAGAAAATCAAAAGACAACCTCTATGCTCAGAGAGATTTGCAGCACTTGAATATTAGAAAAGAATTACATCCTGTACCTAAAGATGGTAATCCGAGCAAGTTTATACTCCAAAATGCTATTTATCATATGTAAAAATCAGAAAAGAAAATGTTTTTAGAGGTATTACATGAGTTGAAGCTTACTACAGGCTTTTCAGTATCATTTAATAAGAAGATAAAGACTGTGAAAGGCAAGATCGATGGGTTGAAGAGTCATGGTCACCATTTTATTATGCAACACCTTCTCCCACTATCCTTAAGGACTTCTCTTACAGAATCCATTGGTTTAGTGATCAATGAACTTTTCATATTCTTTAGAGAATTGTGTGCTAAAAATGTCGATGGCATGGAGCTAGAAAAGCTAGAGAAAGCGATACCTTTGATATTGTGCAAGTTTGAGTGGATTTTTCCACCGTCGTTCTTTGATATCATTATACACTTGAATGTTCATCTTGCGAAAGAGGCTAGACTTGCAGGACTGGTACAATATAGGTGGATGTGTCCTATAGAAAGGTAACTTTAATTTTTTATTTGATACAATAGATATAATTTTGTTATTTTGCATTCTTGTGTCTCGTAATTTAATGTGAGTTTTTATAGGTACCTTTTGACTCTAAAAAATTATATACGAAATAGAAATCAGCCAGAGGATTCAATTATGTAATGTTATCTCTTGGAGGAAGTAACAACATTATGTTCCCTTATTTGGACGAAAATATAGAGACAAAGCTTAATAGACATTTGAGTATTCATGACGGAACATATCACAAACCAACTTACACATTGGACTTATACAACAATGTTATCTTAATCTAAACTTGTATCTTTATATAATTACCATACAAAATATTTTGTTAGGTCCAAGATCCAAATATAGAATTAACATTAGATAAGGATTTGAGATGTCTATATAAATATTTGAGCTGAGAGGTTGCATACTACAAAGAATTTAGTGTAAGTGGGTACAAGTTTGAAATCAAGGAGAGAAAAGAATCTCAGACTACCCAGAATAGTGGAATTGCGGCTATTGGAACTGAATGAATGATTTACTATGGGTATTTAGATAGAATACTCAATATTCACTATCCTAAAAGAGCAAAACTAATTTATTTATTCAAGTGTGTTTGGTATCATACAAGAACCAGACATGGAAAGTGAAGAGAAACATATGAGACTTTGAAAGATGAATATGGATTGACTAGTGTAAACACTAATTGTTTTGAGTTTGAAGATGAACCGTATATATTCCCGAAACAAGCATTTTAAGTATACTACTCAAAGTGCTTGAAACATCCGGGCTGGAGTGTTGTTTGACAGTGGAAGCCTAGGAATACTTACGATGTCCCACAATTTGTGGATGTTGACATAGAGGATAATGTTGAGACAAATTCTGATGATGAAGGACTTAGATTATTATAAGCTTCTATTTCTATAGATCCAAATGAATCTCAGGTTGAGCAAGAAGTTTCATAGGTTCAGAATGATTTCGAACATGAAATCATTGTAGACGTTCCTACAACGTCCAAGGAGTTGGTAAAAAGATAAAGGTAGTAATCACTTAAAAAAATTCATACACTCATATATGTTCACTTTGTTACATGTACACACTCATATCACACACACACACACACACACACACACACACACACTCCTTTCTAGGGATTGATGATTTCTGGTAGAGGACTATCAAGGTCTAGGACTAGACGGGTGCCACCTAATAAGCTTGCTTTCACAACAAGCAAGAGGGCGTCAGAAGGAGCTAGAGGGCGTTCGTCGGTCTGCATCTATCCCTAGCATTCCAGCATCTACCCCTAGCATTCCAGCATCTACATCCATGCCTGAGGATGATTTACAAACCCCCCTTATAGGTTTGTAAATATTGATTTTGATTTTCTTTTGCACTATGATTGATTTAGTGATATGATTACACATCTAGTAGTTGGGGCCGGGGTTCATTTGCGACCCCCTTTACAGGTTTGTAAATTTTGATTTTGATTTACATTATGATTGATTTCTTGATATGATTACACATATAGAAGATGTGGTCGAGGATGATTTACAGACCACCCCTACGCACTCTATACCATCTGGACACTCGATGGGTTAGTATCATTTAATGTATTGACATTATATTGATTTCATAATATTTTATCAAACAGTACTTACATAATCTTCTTTTATTGTCTAGTTGGAGGGGATGCCTCTGCATCCATATTAACAACTCGTCCTCTACACTTGAGAAACTATCGTCCTAATCGTGCTGCTAAACATGCGGAGAAGCATGCCGAGAAAGCTGAAGGTATGTAATTACAAGTTGCATCCTGACCATTTACATCAAAGTCACCTAATGCATTAGATTTATTAGACAAGAAACAAGTTATATTTACCACTATTTTGGGAAATCAAGTTTAAGACAAACCTTGTTCTAGGAAAATCAAGTACTATGTTAACAAACTGTGTCATATTTCATGATTATCTACAAAATATAAGTTATTTGTAGAAATACTAAATTACCAGTGACATTCATTACAGAACCAAACATATTGTTTAAGAGTGTCATTGCCAATGAACTGTAAAATCCCATTGCATTTTGACGCAGGTTTGCCACAGACATCCCAAAAGGTTCAAGGGACAAATAAAGCTAATCGATTAAGACCAGATTCTAAGAAGAATGAACCGGCAATCCTCTTGCACTTTGATGAGTATTTCTGTATCATAGGCCCTAATGCTGAAAGATTTGCACAATATGTGTAGCAAGTGAGCCGCCAATTCATGGACTATCCACTTTACAAGAACTGGGGCCCGAGTCATGAGTGTTCGTTTGATAAGTTCTTTCTCCAAGCCCATGTTTAAATACATTTTTAATTCGTAAATATATTTTTAGTATCATTTGGTACATTTTTAATTCGTAAATATGATTAGTAAATATAGTAATATAAAAAGAAAGTGAAAAGCTAAATGATCACGTGAAGTTTATATTACCATTTACTTGGATATCTTTCAATGCTTTTCTAAATATGCTTGATATAATATTTGCTAACATTGTCGTTTCATGGATAACTTGCACATTGAAACAGATGGTACAATATCTATTGACTTTGAAGCATCTTTGAGCTCAATACTTGAAAGTCCTGACCACGAACTAGACTCTTTAGATATTTGTACATGAATCGATGTGAAGTGTTTAATGTTTTTTTTTGTTAAATATGCAGAAAGATTATGAGTTTCTACCTGTAGATCCTTATTGTCCTCTCAATCTTCTTGCTATACATCGAGGCGTGAAGATAAAGATGTAGGAGAGAGTCCGAGGTAATCAGAATCAGGTGAAGAAGGAGTGTTATGAAATATGGCTGGAGACTCCCCAAGAGAAAAGAGATGATCTTTTCAAGGAAGAGGTGTTCTCAGGGTTCGATAAAAAATGGTGGGATGACCTCTGCAAGTTTTTTCTTCTAATAGGAAGCAGGTATATGGTTAACAAATAAATCAATATTTGGCATGTGCTTATTTTTGGATCACAGTATAAATCTTACATTTTTGTGCAGACAGAGGTAAAAGAAACAAAGATAATCGGGAATCAAAGAAGCGAGGTCAAGCAACCTGTACGGGTGGCTTGAGGAGCATGGTTCGGGCAAAACAGAGAGGTAAAATTAATTCTTAAGAGTTTTAAAAATGCATTTATTAAATTATGATACGATATCTTATACAAATTTATGTTTTGGTGAATTACAGAGAGCTCAGATCGAAGAATCGAGTGGCAGCTCAAGTGCATTAAAGGAGTATTTGGGTAACCACGCAACGTTAGTCGATCCAGCAGCAGATAAATATTCATGTACATATCTCGACACCCCAACTCAGGAGTATTGTGTAAGTGCTATGTTTTTGACTAATTGAAATAATTTTCTTGAATATGTTTATAATAATATTGTTGACTTAATATTTGAACAATTCATGTGTTGTAGGCTCGGCGATGGAAAGGGCCAAATCATTAGGGGTCGACAGAGAACCCAAATCTACTGCAATGACCATGATCTTAGATGATGTACAAAGAGGGCATCATAGTGGTTATGAGAGAGGTTTGTGTCATGCTGTCACCATATTTTATCTGAAGACTTCCTCCACTCTGGTCTTCACTACTCCTCCTGATGTGCTTCGTGAGATGGCGGAGCTTAAGTCTAAGGTGGACCGACTAACACAACTTGTACGTATGGTTATTTTAATATAAATTTATTTTCAATTTAGAAAATAAGATTTTTTCTGGAAACAAGCTCAAATGCATAGTCACACATACACTACGCATTTGTATCTCACCAAATTCATGGTGGATATGTGTATTGTCCATTGGTTGAAGGATATTATATCCTTTTGTTTAATCTGTTGCTGAAGCACGTCACTGAGAGTTGCTGATACTAAGGAATCTTGACATCTTGATTTGTGTATTCTTTTGGCATGCCTAACTATAAGGCTCGTTACTCATCAATTAAACCGGTGTTATTTGGAATGAAATCTTAAGCTTTCTTACTAGTAGAAAAACTACCAATGTAGACGGAAAAAATTTCATCTAGGTTGAATCAAACTAGACGAAAATTTTCCATCTAGATTGTTCCGTCTAGTTTGATCAAACTAGACGGAAATTTCCGTCTAGTTTGACAAACTAGATGGAAACATCAACCTAAATGGAATTCTATCTAGGTTGCTGAGCAACCTAGACGGAATTCCATCTAGGTTGCTTATCAATATAGACGGAATTCCGTCTAGATTGATAAGCAAAAATTTCGTCTATATTGATAAGCAACGTAGACGAAATTCCATCTAGGTTGCTAGGCAACCTAAATGAAATTCTGTCTAGGTTACCTAGGGCATCCTAAACACCTGCACCCCCGCCGCCTCAATTTCCCACTCTCCCTCTCACTCTCCTGTCCCTCTCCGCCCCGCCCCCCCCCCCCCCCCCTCCCTCTCTGACCTTGACCAACCTCCTTACCCAGCCCCCCTTCCCTAGCCTCTCCACCCACCCAACCTTTCCTAGCCCCATCTCCACCACCCCCTCCCCTCCCCCTCCTTAGCCGCCCCCTCCCCCTACCCCCTTCCCCTCCTACCCCTCCCCCCTCCTTAGCTGCCCCCTCCCTCCCCCTCTCCCTCCTTAGCCGCCCCCTCCCCCTCCCCCCTCCCCTTACCCCCTTCCCCTCCCCTCCCATCCCCTCCTTCCCCTCCTATCCCCCCTTCACCTACCCCTTCCCCTCCCTTCACCTCCTTCACTTGCCACCCCCACCCCCTTCCCTAGCCTTCCCCCGTCCCCCTCCCCCCTCCTTGGCTGCCCCTCTCCCCTCCTCCTCCTCGGCAGCCCCATTACCCCATTCCCCTCCGCCCCTCCTTCACCTACTGCACCCCCGCCCCATTCCCTAGCCGGCTCTTCACTTTAGTTAGAAAAAGCCCTAGCTTTCCATTAGTCCAACTGTGACCACCGGCACGTCCGTTGTTTTATCTATTTAAAAGATATGATTTTTCTACTGAGCTTTAGAATTTTTAATTTTATTATTATTTATTATTGAATTTACTTTAAAAATCCTAATTTATGATAAAAAATAAAAGAGTTCAATTCGTAAAATCCTAATTGAAAAAATATTAGTTATGAATTAACTCTAACTCAACTACATGTTAATTCATTTGAACAACACTAGTAATCATAAATTTAATTAAACACTTATAAACCTTAACTCAATTAAGTTTCATTCGTGCTATAAGTAGGCGTGATTATTTAAGTTTGTGATGTGAAAACATGTGAAATAAATTTTTTTTAAAAATAGAGTGATATATAACACATTATAATTTTTTATAATGTGTTATAATCCAATTTAGGTGAATGAAAAAATAACGTTATCCCTAGACTTCTGTTCAATAATTACATCTAATTCTTTAGACTTATAATATATGATATACGACTCAGATTTGGGTAGGAAACAAAGTTTTCTCTCGAAAATGAGCGTTTATTTTATATTATACGAATAAAGAATTAGTATTGAAAATTATAATTATTGGATTTGTCCTTCTCAGATGGGTTAGGAATATAGTAGCGTATACATCCAACTTTGTATACTTTGTATATTTTTATTTTTGAAAGTTTTGGCAGCACATATTCGTTGTTCTCCGTATACAATAAGCGTATATTGTTTTACGTTTTGAGCTATTGCTGATATGTATAATAACATCTGTACAGTGTACAGGGAAAACAGCGGGTAGGTGTTGTCGAAATTTTTAAAAAATAAAAATATACAAAGTATACAAAGTTGGATGTAAGCACTACTATATTCTTAATGGATAGAAGCATTCCTATGACAGCTGCTAGATTAGTGTAATTAGTTTGTATGTATGTTATATATATATTTTATGTAGATATATTATTAAATGATATATGAACGCATGTTTAATGTGTGTTGAATATATATGAGTCATGGATGTACTAGTAGTTGTGAGATTAATCGTAGTTAATAATTATATATAATTTACAGATGAGGATAATTCCTGACAAATCATGAATAGATATCCAACGGTTTCATAGATTTCGTGACACGCGATACAAGAAGGGATGTGATGCCGTCTGCGTTATGCTTAAATGAATCCGGGAAATTTAAGAAGCAGTGATATGTATTGTCCTTGTTGTAGGTGTAGGAATATGAACCTACTAAATAGAAATGATATACGGATCCACCTAATGAAATCAAGTTTTGATAAAAAAATATAAATATTGGAACTGGCATAGGAAAGGTATCATTGAAGATGAGAATCCAAATGTGCGTGTTAGTACGTCTGGTTACCAATGAATAGATGACACAGAAACAATGTTGAATGATATTTTTCTTCGACCAACAGAATATAATGTTGATGATAACGTCGAGGACGATATCGGAGATAAAAGTGAAGATAATATCGAAGTTGAAGCTGAAGAGGCAGAAGATGTCGAAAGTGTCGAAAATATTGATGATATGCATTCCTCCGCAGAGATAAAGCAAATAATGGAGCTACTAGAAGATAGTAAAAATGACTTATATGAGAGATGTACCGAGTATCCAGATTTTTATTTATGCTGAAACTCCTACATATTAAGACACTTAGTGGTATGTTAGATAATTATTTTAAAATTCTTCTTGATTTGCTTCGAACTGTAATTCCTAGAGGAGAGAATAGCACACCGCAAACAACTTATCAAGCTGAGAAGATTGTATTTTGTACCATAAAGCCAATAAAGACCTTCAAGAGTGTCCGACATGTGGAGTTTCTAGGTGGAAGCAATGTACAAATTCTTCAACAAGGATTACAACGGAGACAATGATAACACAGAAGAAAATTCCAGCCAATGTGCTTTAACATTTTCTATTGGCTCCTAGATTGAGAAGATTGTACATGAACAAGAAAACGACAAAGAATATGAGGTGGCACAAGGAAGATCGAGTAGATGATGGTAAATTGAGACATCTTGCTGATGCTTTAGCTTGGAAGCATGTTAATAAAATTTATCCTCATTTTGTCGAAGATTGCAGAAATGTAAGATTGGGTCTATCAAGTGACAGATTCAATCCATTTGAGGTAATAAGCTCTGGCTGGTCTACATAGCTAGTTGTATTAATGCCATATAATTTACCTCCATTGCATTGTATGAAACAACCGCTTATAATACTTTCATTACAGATACCCGGTAAGCATGCACCGGGAAATGATATCGATGTCTACTTAGAGCCTCTAATTGATGAGCAGAAATAATTATGGTCTGAGGATATTTTAGCATATGATACCCATTTAAAAGAGTCGTTTAGATTACGTGCTATTCTATTATAGACGATTAATGATTTTCTAGCTTATGCTAATTTGTTCGGGTACTCTACGAAAGGCAAGTGTGCTTGTCCTGTATGTGGTTCCAAATTTGAAGCTCTTCAATTACCACATAGTCGAAAGAGTTGTTATTGGTTTAATAGAAGGTGGTTGCTCTTGAGTCATAAGTATAGAAAATTATCAGCTATGTTTGATGGCACAGTTGAGAAGAGAATGAAGCCGCGTCAGCTGATAGGTAATATGATCGTAAAATTACTTAAGGGGTTCCCAAAAGTTGTATTTGGAAAAATTGCTATTCTAAATTTAACCCGCTCAGAGTAAGAGATTACTTAAAGTCGAAAAAGCCATTAAAGCGCAAGCGAATGATCTGAAAAATGCAAGTTGAGGATGAAGCCGAAAAATTACCTAGATGATGGACTAAATTTATTATCTTCTTTCAGCTACCTTACTGGCAAAATCTTAAAATCCGACACAACTTAGATGCCATGCATATTGAGAAAAATATATGTGTAACATAGTATCAACTCTCCTACAAGATGCAAACAAGTCGAAGGATGACCTACAGGCGCGCCAAGGTCTGACTGCTTTGAATATCCGAAATGATTTGTAAGTTCAAGATGTTTGCCTTAAAAAATTAAAGTTGCCTTCATCTCGTGTTACAATGTCAAATGAGTAGATGCAACTATTTTGTGAAATTCTCAAATTGGTAAAGTTGTTGGATGGTTACTCTGCTAATATTTTAAATAATGTCCAGGTGCAAGAGAGAAAACTTTTAGGTCTGAAGACCTATGATTATCATGTTTTTCTCTATCAACTGCTCCCTGTTGTAATCCGTAACAATATGGAGAAAGAAACATCGAAGATTATTATTGAGTATTGTGGATTCTTAAGAAAATTATGCTCTAAAGTCGTAGATGTAGATGAATTTAAAAAACTTAAAGCCGAGGTCCGAGTTACTCAATGCAATATGGAAGTAATATTCCCTTCTTTATTTTTTACAATTATGGTCCATCTTACCCAGTATCTTGTAAGAGAGGCTAGAATCACTGGTCCTGTTACTTATCGTTGGATGTATCCGATTGAAAGGTAATTTACAGTTTTTGTTACATTTATTAATTGTATATGTCTAAAATTACCATGTTAATAATTAACTCTTCTTATGATTCTAAGATACTTAGGCTCCATGAAACACAATGTTCGCAATCGAGCTCGTCCTGAGGGCTCGATAGCTGAAGGATACGTGGCTAACGAATACTTTATGTTTGCATCACATTACATACACAAGAAGAAAACCACATCTCAAGCACCTGGTAAGGAGAGGAAGCGTGAAAAATATCCGAGATCTCTCTTAGATCAAATTCATGCATATGTGTTGCAAAACCTTGATATGTTCACAGACTATCGAAGGTAACAAATAAAATCAGTAATATAGATGAGAAATATTTATTTTACATATAGTTTACCAATACAAACTTATATATTGTTTATATAGACGACATCTGGAGAAACTTAAGAATAAAATAACCGGTAGGAATACAGCACATAATATTTAGAAAAGATATAAGAAAGAATTTTTTGATTGGTTAAGAATTAATATAAGTATTTTACAATTAATTATTGAACATTTATAATATAACATCACCTAAATATTCCCAAATTGTTTGGCTTAGGTTGAAAAATCACTTCTTGATGGTACTACGTTACTAGATAAATTTATTATCCATGCACAACGCCCTTATCACGAAGTGAGACGTTATAATAAGCATTTGGTCAATGGATATAAATTTCGAGTGCTAGAGACCGATGATAGAAGAGTAACTCAGAACAGTGGGGTCATGGGTTTGTTTGCTCAATAATGTTTTTCAAGTATAAGAGATCAGAACCCAATTCTAACTGATGTACTATATTTTGCCCAATTAGAAGATATTGTTGAGGTAATTTATGGGTTTGGTAAACCAAAACAATGTAGTTACACGATGTTCAAGGTCTAGTGGTGTCCTACAAAAAAGCAAAAGAATTATTATGGATTTACACTAGTCAATCTCCACCGAGAAGTATATATGGATGAGAAATTCATTTTCACAGAACAAGCTGATCAGTGTTTCTTCGTGAAAGATCCGAATGTGATGTCTGATTGGGTGGTTTTGTACAAGGAATCAAGATCTGTTATTCTTCCTAATAACAATAAAGAAATATTGAAGAAAGTGAAGATAATTATAGTGAACCAATTGGGTGATTTGATGACGTTTGACAAGAATTCTCTTACACACAGAATATGGCACTAGATGTAGGTATGAACTATATATGTTACATTACATTAAAGATTTTTAGCTTATCATAATAAAAACAATAATGCATTTCATAATAACATATCTCATGAGCATGTATAAATTTTTTTTCTTAACTACGTTAATAATTGAATTTGTAGATGAGGAGGGCGAGGAGGCTCTTTGGCCTGGAGGGTGATCGATCACGGAGTATCATCCCAGGTACTGGTGCTGATGATACACTACCATCTCCGGATGTAGGTATAAAAATTAATTAATATTTTAATATATTTTATAAATTATTAGTTATCTAGCTCATAATGTTCATTTATTACAGATGCGGGTTATTTATCCCCGGCCCCTCTGATGAAGCACCAGAACCATCCCCGTCACAAGTATTCAATATTTAATAATTGATAATGGTCAATTAAAAATTCATATTAATGATTCTCCTTTCATATGTAGGTGTTTCTTGGACCCAGACATATCCATCCTATACATTACATACTAACTTGCGGCCGAAGACACGGGACTATATTAGTTTACCCTTACCTCTGGATTCTTATAAGTCCATCGCTGACTCAAGGAAGTACCACCCACGTGCTGTGAGAAAGTTAGAGGAAATGCTTCCTATGTTGGAGACTAGGAAAATTATTGCACTCGCAGCAAAAGAAAGAGAGATAACGAATGATAAATTATATAAATACTTTTAATTTTCACATTATATATTATATGATATATTATCATGTTATTATTGTAAGCGCTAAGCCAGATCGCATAGAGAACAGACGTGGCAGAGGTAAGCCTAAATCTAAACAATTGCCAAGAGGAATGAGGGCGATAATTCGATGAAATAGTTCTAATTTGCCCGTTGGTCCTTGGTCGACCCTATAGAATGCATATATTGGGGTTCTTGTGCATAGAGCGAACATTATCAACCCTTATTTTCATTTTCGAGAACTACCATGGACCGCATACGAGGCGATATGGACTGAGCTTATGGTAACTTCATATTACTTTTCTTTTTATTTTTTAATAATTAGTAATTGATATTAAATTATCCTTACTAAATGTGTATGTAAATCTACAGGATTGCTTCTGCCTTGAGGACTTTGAAGCGGCTTGGAATTATGTGTTTAATATCAAGGTTGAAGCAGTCTTCAAACAATGGAGGCATGACATCAAACATGAAACATATACAGGTATGAGGAGGACTGACAGAGGTTTTTAAATCTCGATGACCGAGTTAACGAGATTCATTTCACGGCTCTCCTCATGTATTGGGACAGCGATGCCGCCAATATTAGTTTCATAAAAATTACTTTGGGTGTGTGCCTGTCGTGCATGTATGCTTATGCATGTCTATATATGTATTTTTGCATAAATGTGCACATAT
>BQKN01064179.1:296263-313321 GCA_022839385.1 Asparagus kiusianus
TGGCCAAACCGAGACACCCTAGGGTGTCTCGGGTTGGCCGAGACACCCTTGGGGTGTCTCGGCTTGGCCGAGACACCCCTGGGGTGTCTTGGTTTTGCCAAGACACCCCTCGGGTGTTTCGAGTTTGCCGAGATGCCCTGGGTGCCTCGGTTCAGTCCGAGACTGTCCGCCGTTGTCCCGCCGTTGATTTCTCGTCCGAACTCGGATTTGAGTGCTTTCGGATGCGTTGGAATTCTGACGGCGAGCTCTGTTGATCCCGATGGTTGGATTATCAGTAGGATGATCAGGACACGGCGGGCGTTGGCCCAATTGCAGTGATTGTGGGGTTTTCGGTCAATCCATATCCCCGCTGTTCTGAGATTTGTTGGCTCACGTAGTTCGTCGGTTCACTTCAGGCGCTCACCGACGTCATTTGAACTCTTGTGAACCGGGTAGTGACGTTCAATCGTCGCTCGTTAACACTGAGCTGTGTGCGGGGACCTATCGGCAATTTTTGATGCCTACAGACTTGAAGGTGGCCGAGCCCCCCTCATCGACTCGAAGGGAGGTGTAAGACAACGAGACTAAGAAGACGAGACCAAAAAGCTTAGACCTCTCATGTCAACTTGAAGGGTGAACTCAGCCTCCTCAAAGTTCAAGATCACGAGACTAAGGGGATAAGACTCCCTGTGTCGACTCGCCCTCACCTCGATGACTTTGGAACGAGACCCTAAGCTGAGACCTCTCATGTCGACTCGAAGGACGACCTTAGTCGATTCGAGAATCAAGAGACCCTGAGCTAAGCCCCTTTTGTTAACTCGAAGGGCGGCCTTAGTCGACTTGAGGTTCGAGACCCCGAGACCCCAAGCCGAGATCGTTTAGTCAACTCGAAGGGTAGCCTTACTCAACTCCTCTTCCCAGAGTCAACTCGCCAAGAGCCCATTCACTTCGAAGACCAAATGGCCGAGATCCTTCGTGTTAACTCGAAGGGTAGTGTCAGTCTCCCACTTGAAGACGACTCACCAGCATGAGTCGGACCAGCCTATTTGGTCAACTCGCCAGCATGAGTCGAGTTGGACCTGCCTGTTTGGCTGACTTGCTAGCACGAGTCAGACCAGTTTGAAGGCTTAAGCTCGCCTGAAGACTAAGCTCGCCTGACAGCCTGCACCTCGCCTGCACGGACCAAGCTTGCCTGACAACTAGAAACCCGCTATCACTATCAAATGCCCACTTGGAGTATAGGAATAGTCACGGTAGTTGTTATATCCCACATTTTAAGGGGAAAATCATGACTCTCCTACTCTACAAATATCCATTAATGGCTACAAGTATAGGGTGGCTGGTAGGCCCTCCTAGGTGGTCACATCTCACGACTAGGGCGGTTGGCTCCCTCACCCTTACTAGTGGTTAAATCCCACAAATCAAGTGATGGCTCATGTCATCCCTTACCTATTTAAAGCCACTTTTAGCCAACGTGAAAGTGGTTGATTGACTGCATGGTTTTGGCTAGCTAATCGTCCAACTTCTGAAGGTTGAACATTGGCTCATTTGCTAAAGGCTCCATTGTTGAAGGAGACTCATCTGACCTCTCAGACTTGAGGCTCTCAATCTCTTTGCAGACTCTTGCATAGTAGCCCTTTGTAGACTCGTCTGAGTTCTTAGACTTGAGGCTCTTAGGAACTTTGCAATCTCTTGCATAATAGCTCTCTCCAAGCAGTCGGTCTACAAGCATGAGCACTGGTTTGGCCTCGGGTAGACTCAAACTCAACCTCAGGAGCTTCTACTAAGTACTAAATCTCCAACCATAACTTCGATCGTATCGTCCAAGGGAAGCAAACTCAACATGAGCACTGAGCGAGGCATCCTATCACTATCGAAAAACCCATGTTAAACAACAAGGGCCATTCATCTTCTCCTCTGTCGTAAACATTGATCATTAGTTTGTAATAAGTCACTCTTATAAACACAAACGACCCCTCATTACGAAGTCAATTTCTACACCCAACAGAAGATGGCGACCACAGTGGGAGAAACTATTTCTTCAACCGAAATAGTGGTAGCACAGTACGATAACATTACGGTGGGGATGACTGTCGAGTCTCTTAAGATCGAGTTAGACCAAGCCAGCCAGCCGACGGCCTACCAAGCAAGCCAGTCGACGGCTGACCAAGCCAGCTAGCCAGTGGCTAACCAGGCAAGCTAGTCGATGGCCGACCAAGCTAGCCAGCCAACGACAAACTAGGCAGGCCAGTCAATGGACCACCAAGCAAGCCAGTCGAGGGATGACCAAGCCAGCCAGCTAACGACTAACCAGGTAGGCCAGTCGACGGTCGACCAAGCTAGCCAGTCGATGGCCAATCAGGCAGGCCAGTTAATGGCCCACCAGGTAGTCCAACCGACGGCCGACGAAGCAAGCTAGCAGACTACTCGACGGGTTCCCAAGCAGCCTGCACAGTTCCCCATGCAGGAGGAGACTATGGTGCGTGTCGGCACGGACCACGACTTCACCGTTGATATGAGTTTCCCCATCTCCAGAAGAGCCTAGCGGCGGCGACAGCAAGCTCTTGCTCACCAAGGAGCCCAAGCCTTCATTTCCTATTTAGGCCTAAGGAGAGCTAGACAGGAAAGTAAAGTCCCTAGTTTTGGCGGATCGCGTCAGTCAGGCGAGCCCATCTACTCAGGCCGGTTCCCTACAATAGCAAAGTCCTCAAAACTAGCAGACTTGGCGTCTCTGGTAGGTCCGACACTTCAGGCGGGCCTCCTCTCATATCAAGCAGACTCTATTCTTCAAGGCTCCTAGCTGAGTTAAGCGAGCCGCCTAAATCAGGGGAGTTCTAAGACTCACGCGAATAACGTCCTCGAGCAGGCAAACTTCACACAATGGCTGCAACTTGCCTGAACAAACAAACGGCTCAAACTGTCCAGCAGTCAGCTGAGGCTCGCCCACATCCCCAACCTTGCCTGTCTAGGTAAAGTCACCTAAATTCAACTCTTGGGAAATTGCCCAAGTGTTCCCATTTCGACTCCCTTAAGTCTCCTTCTTTTAGTCGCCAGCAGTCGGCGAAGACCACTCGCCAGCAGTCAGCCGAGACCAGACCTCGACAACAGTCGGCTAGAGCTTGCCCAAATTCCAGACCTCGCCAAAAGTCAGTTGAAGGTTGCCCAATTGTTCGAGCTCACATGTAGTCGGCTGGAGGTCGTCCACATGCCAGACCTCGCCTGTCTCGGTAAGGTCGGCTGAATCCGACACTTAGGAAATTTACAGGTGTCCTCATGTCGGTTCTTTTGAGCCTCCTTCACCCGACTTCTTGTCTGGTCTTTTCAACACTGGGGGTCACCACCACCAACCTATAGGGGATCTCATGGATCATCTGATTGGCAAGCACACTATTCACAAGGCAAACCCTCAGTGTCATTGTAAAAGATTTATCTAGGTGGTACTTGATAATTGCCAGTGTTCCGATACACCAAAGCCATCAGTGCTCGAGAGACTTATCTAGCAACCATCAAAGATGAGACCTCTTCGCCAAAGACACCATTGTCAGAGGAGACGAGCTTCCGATGATGTGGAGCCCCCCATCGTGACTGTCAATATGATAGGGAAGTCTAAGGCCATTGAGCGTGAAGGTATTTGCCAACGCACTCGCACCCGAGTAGGGGTGGCCATTCCGTTTGACTACACACGCTTGTAGGCAATAAAAATTACCTTTAATCCCTATCAGAGAAGTTCAGAACAAGACTGCTAAAACCTCACCCGAAATAGCAAAAAAAGGGAAAACACTGATATCTCTCAAATCGGAAGGAATTTGGTGAAATAGACAGGAGCAAACCAAATCCTATGGGGTTGGTTTGGTCAGCTCCATCTCATCGAGATAGTTAATTTTTATATATAATTCATCCAATTCTGACTTACAGTTTGAAAGTTATGGTATCTTCTTCGATGCATGTTCCGAAGCTCGCCTAAAGGCTGAAGCACGCCAGAAAAAGGTGAAGTTCGCATGTAAGGAAGTTTGTCTACAAGGCTAGAGCTCACCTAAACATTGGAGCTTGCTCGAACTAAGCGAAGCTCGCCTGCACAGCTTCGCCTACAAGGTTCGCCCACATAACATAGCCTGAGGGCCAAGCTTGCCTGAAGAGCAAGCTCGCATGTCAACACTCGGAGCTCGCCTACATAGCTCAGCCCGCCTGACAGCTTGAAGGTCACCTATATGAACCAGGCTTGCCTGAAGGCTAAGCTCACCTATAGCACCCAGGCTCGACTGCATGCCAAAGCCCGCCAAGCTCGCCACCTCGCCTGATAGCCCAAGCTCGCCTGCAATGTCAAGCTCGCCTGCACAGCTAGACCAAGTCAGCCACTTGAGCTTAAAACGTGGGAGCGGGTACACCAACTCTCCATGATCTAAGAGATAGAGTATGGTTTTTCTCATCTCTAATGGTCACATCCTAAGATTTAAGGGATGGAGTTATGGTCCCCCTCAACCATAATCCCATAATTTGAGGGAGTGGCCATGCTTCTCCTCCACTATAAATAGCCAATTATGGCTATCAAAAGAGAGGTCTTGAACTCTTGATCAAGACCGAACCTATTTGGCTTCTTAGCAATCAGTTCTCTTAAGCTCTAATAGAACCGAGCCTAGCTCTTTGCAAACTCCTTGGCAATCAGCTTGTTCGTGATCTCGTTTGAATCCTCAGCTGAAGAGGACGGAACTTTGAGATCTCAGTGTACTTAGGCTCTAAGCAATCAAGTAATTTCTTGGCCATCGAACTTATCCAACTGAGCTTCTACTGCATACTGAAGCTCTAACCGCAACATCGATCAGATCATCCAAGGGAAGCAAACTCGGCGCACTGAGGGAGGCATTCTACCACTACCAACAAGACTACGAGATTCTACTGCATACTAAAGCTCTAATCATAACATCGATCGGATCATCCAAGGGAAGCAAACTTGGCGCAAGCACCAAGGGAGGCATCCTATCACTGCCAACAAGACTACATTAAACAAGAAGGGCCATTCTCTTCTCCTCTGTTGTAAACATTTAATTTTAGTTTGTAATAAGCTATTCTTATAAATACAAATGACCCCTCAAGCGGGAGATCAAATTTTCACACCCAACAGAAGATGGCGACCATAGTGGGAGGAACCATTTCTTCAACTGAAATGATGGTGGTATAGTTTGATGAAATTATGACGGGGATGACTGTTGAGTCCCTCGTGATCGAGTTCGAGGAGTACTTATCTTCATCCTCTTCTAGCAATAATGAGTCTCACAAGTGCTACAGAGTTGTGTGTGTCACCTAGCCCCAAGTGGCCGAGGCAACCACGCCGGAGAACTCCGCCCGAGCAAGCGCAGGGTGTTCTATCTCTTCTAAGCCCATCACAGCCGAGCCAAAGGGAAAGGATGTAAGTTCAAGGGCTGCTTGATGGGTCGTTGAACGATCCTCGCAGGCTCCCATGCAAGAGGAGATGACAATTCATGTCGGCACGGACCACGCCTTCGCCGTCAACATGAACACTCTCCTCCCCAAAAGAGCCAGGAATAGCGACGATAAGCTCTTTCCCACTAAAAAACGTAAGCCCTCACCTCCGATGACGGCCTGAAGAGATCCAAGCCAAAATGCAAGGTTCCTAATTTTGGCGAACTGAACCGATCAGGCGAGCCCACCTACTCAGGAGGGCTTTGCTCTACTGGAAAAGTTCCTAAAATTGGCAAATTTAGTATTTTTGATGAACCTAACAGTTCAGGTGAGCCCCACGAGCTTCGTTCCATGAGCAAGGTTCCTAATTTTGGCGAACCACTCAAAGTAGGCAAGCCTACCTATGCAGACAGGCTCTGCTCTTTAGGCGAGCTTCCTAAATCTAGCGAGCTTCGCAAATATGGTGAACTCTATAGTTGAAGGGAACTTCATCAAGTTCATCTAATGGCCTAACTTCGCCCACAAGCTGACCTTCGCCAGAAAGGCAAAACTATAGTTCACCCAACAGGCGAGCCTTGATAGGCCGAACCTTGCAGTTGGGCGAGCCTCAATAGGCCGAACCTCGCCAACACATGCAAGCTCACCAACAGATGCAAGCTTTCCCAACAAGCAAAACCTCGCTAGACTAAGCCTCGCCGATGAGCTTAAGTATGCCAAACATGCGGACCTTCGCAAGATTACCTAACAGCTCGACCCCGCCAAAAAGAAGCGGTAGTTCACCAAACAGACGAACCTTGCCTGAAAGAATTGGAGGTTAAACCCCTCTAATTGGCTCAAGGTCTTCGACCACATGAACCTCGCCTGAATGAACAGATGGCTGAACTTCACCAATAGGCCCAAGATCGCCTGTCTAGGCAAGGTCACCTGAGTTCAATGCTTAGGAAATTTCCCAAGTGTTCCCATCTGGACTCCTTTGAGTCTCCATCATTTGAGTGCTAGTAGTCGGTTAAGGCTCAATCTCACCTTGAACCTTGCCTGAACGACCAGTCGGCTTGATCTCGCCAATAGTTCACTGAAGGTCACCCTGATTCCAGACCTTACCAGCAGTCGGCTGAAGGTTTCCCAAATGCTCAAGCTTATCTATAGTAGGCTAGAGCTTGCCCGCAGTCAGCTAAAGCTCGCCCACATTCCAGTCCTTACCTATCTCGACGAGGTCGGTTGGATCCAACACTTAGGGAATTTCCCAAGTGTCCTCATGTCGGCTCCCTTGAGCCTCCTTCATGCGACTTCACGTCTTGTCCTTCCGACGCTGGAGGTTATCACTATCAACCTACATAGGATCTTAGAGGACGCTTGAAAACACATGCCCTACGAGACTTCAGATGATATAGAGATCCCTGCCGCAACAGTCAATGAGATGGGGAAGTCTAAGGCCATTAAGCGTGAAGGTATCCACCAACGCACTCATGCCCAAATAGGGGTAGTCATTCCGTTTGACTACATGCGCCTAGCACCCATCTCTGACAACAACGATGATGATTACTCGGTATTGGCAATGTCGCGGGCTTCACATAAATCCTCAAAGCACAAAAATGGGTGCCTACTCCTTATCACTCCTCATCCGAATCATCTAGAAGAACATCATCTTTTGGTCATAATCCAAGGGACAAAAGGCTCGATGAGTTCCAAAATCAACTCGATGCCTTGAAGCTCTAGAAGAACATGAACAAGCTAGGGTTCTTAGACCGTATCCAATCGAATGTGATACATTCTCCTACCTGGCGAAGTTTCAGCCAATGGACCTTCTGTCGTTCGATGACAAGGGTTCTCCTACCCAGCACATTTACTACTTCTAGGCACAAACTAGACACATAGTGGGGAATGATCCTATTATGACTCAATTGTTCATTGGTACCCTCAAGGGGGTCGCTTTTGAATGGTTCCGCAGATTGGAGCCTGGATCCATCACTTCCTGGAAGGACATGGAACAACTCTTCATGGCCAGATTCTTTGATGATGACAAAGAAGTATCTGTGGCCACCCTGCTAGCTACAAAGAAGAAGAAGATATAGTCTGTAAGCAACTTTGTCAAGAGGTTCAGTAACCGATAACTGCATACACGTGATCAGGTTTCTAAGGCCACTCTCATTGAGATATGCTGGAACAATCTCTCCATCGACATCCTATCTAATATGGGCGCAGTCGTAGCTTGCTCGTGGAAAGACTGAATCTGCCAAAGAGAACAAGTCGAGAGCATGCTCAAGCGCATGGATACTGAAAGGCCATATGAATTTCAAGGGGGTGATGACTAAGACATCTTGGTAGTGGAAACCACCTCCTCATTCAAACCCTCGTCAAAATAATAGGGCACTGCTTTGAAGCATAATAAGCCCAATATGGCATCATCCAAGCTCGCTAACTCAGACCCAAACTATAGGGCCGACTGCGAAGACTTGGCTACTACTAGCCGAAAATAATCGGTGACGCTTAAATGCGTCAATTTCCAGAGAACCTATAGCCGACAGCAACTTCATTACCCATTAGTAGTAAAGACGTTCTACTCGAATGGGCAACGTGTCGGTAGAGAATTTCATCCCTATATCTCCAACTCAATCAAACCTTCTACAGTTAGGACTAGAGCCAAAATCCCATCTCGATTCCTTCAAAGAATGAGAGGTTCACTTTCTGGATGATCAAACATTCTCACAGTCAGGATCATCCCAAATCTCCTACCTGATCAAACCATCCTATAGTTAGAATCAAAGCTAAGTTCCCTCGCCAACCTTTCTAATAAGATGGCGGGTCCTAAAAACTATCAAGTTAACTACCACCTCTGATAGTCATTTCTTAATCAGTCTCATTCAACTAGATGATGAATCTTGTAAAACTATCAAGTTAACTATTACCTCTGATAGTCTCCTCCAAATTTCCCCTATCAATCCTCGCCAATAGGATGATGGGACCACTCCCACTGTCATGTTAACACTACACCTCTGACAAAATTAACTTACCAATCCTCTTTAATAGGATAGTAGGTCCTCAAAATCACTCTGATCGTGATAATTCCTATCACGTTAATGATTACCTCTGATAGCTGACACCGTCATTCCCACACATGTCATTGTCTGATCAGTCATCACACTCATACATCCCTGAATAGCCTGGTCCATTCTAAATCTTCTAATATTTTTTAGAACAATCGATGGGTAGTAGCCTACCATGCGATGGCTCCTTTAAAAACCAATCGTTACACTCATACGTCCCTGAATAATTTGATTCCCTAGCACCGTCCTTCCTCTAAAAGGTGTTGTTGGTTGATAATGGCCTACCAAGCGAGGTGCCTTTATCCAAATAGTAGCCTACCATGCGATGTGCTGCTATTTTGGGTTCGTTTTTGCCCCAAGAGAAGACAAATCAGGGTTCATCTTTGCCCCAAGAGAAGACAAATTAGGGTTCATCTTTGTCCCAAGAGAAGACAAATCAGAGTTCCTCTTTGCCCTAAGAGAAGACAAGCTTCTCCTTAAGACTCCAACGGGTATACGAGTATAAACTATTTCCTACCTTTGTCGGGAAGTTCTTAGAAGATATTACGCATGATATTCTTAAGGATAACCCGACAGACTCCAACGGGTATACGAGTATAGATTATTTCCTACCTTTGTTGGGAAGTTCTTGAAGAATATTACACATAATATTCTTAAGGAAAACCTAGCAACCACTAACTTGTGCACGAGGCTAAACTGCTCCCTTTCCTCCAACCAGTGCATGAGGCTAAATTGCTCCCTTTCCTCCAACCGATGCACGAGGTGAAACTGCCCTCTTCCTCCAACTGGTACACAAGGTGAAACTACTCCCTTTCCTCCAATCGATGCACGAGGCTAAACTGCTCCTTACCTCCAACAAGTGCACGAGGCTAAACTGCTCTCTTACTCCGATAAGTATACGAGTATAAACTGCTCCTTACCTCCAACAGGTGCACGAGATGAAACTACCCCCTTCCTCTAACCGGTGCATGAGGTAAAACTTCTCCTTTCCTCCGACTGGTATACGAGTTTAAACTGCTCCCTACATCTAAACGCCTTAAATAGCTAAGGATAGAGGAGAAATCTTAGCATTGAGCCTAAGAGAAACTCCTCGACAACTTACCATGCTAATGGCAAGAGCATGGCTAATCTAACTCAAATAGTAGTTCGTAAAGACAAAATAAGTCCGTCGATAGATGAGGATTTACTCAAAATCCTAGATGGTGATCACCAGCTGCGAGTGAAGAGGTCAACTTCACCGAGCTCGTTGGAAGGCTCCTCACTCCGTCTAAACAGTGATCACCTTGCAAGTCTTCATATCTGAAGTGTTCTATACCTCATGCGGCCTGATTCAGGTCTGAAAACATTAGAGGGGGTTCTGTAGGCAATAAAAATTACCTTTAATCCCTATCAGTGAAGTTCAAAATAAAACTACTAAAACCTTGCCCGAAATAGAAAAAAGGGAAAACACTGATATCTCTCAAACCAGAAGGAATTTAGAGAAACAAACATGAGCAAATCAAACCTTTTAGCATTGGTTTGGTCGATTTTCATATATAATTCATCTAATTCTGACTTACGGTTTGAAAGTTATGGCATGTTCTCTGATGCATGTGCTGAAGCTCGCCAGAAAGGGTAAAGTTCGTCTGTAAGGAAGTCCATCTGCAAGGCTAGAGCTTGCTTGAACATTGGAGCTTGCCCGAACTAAGTGAAGCTCGCCTACATAGCTTCGCCTACGAGGTTCGCCCGCATAACCTCGCTTGAAGGTCGAGCTCGCCTGAAGAGCAAGCTCGCCTGTCAACACTCAGAGCTCGCCTACATAGCTCAGCCCACCTGACAGCTTGACGGTTACCTATATGATCCAGGCTCTCCTGAAGCCCAAGCTCACCTATAGCACCCAGGCTTGATGGTTACCTGCATGCCAAAGCCCGCCAAGCTCGCCAGCTCGCCTGGCAGACCAAGCTTGCGTGCAATGTTAAGCTCGCCTGCACAACTAGACCAAGTCAGCCACTTGAGCTTAAAACATGGGATTGGGTACACTCACTCCCTATGATCTAAGGGATGGAGTATGGTTCTCCTCACCTCTAATGGTCGCATCCCATGATTTAAGGGATAGAATTATGGTCCCCCTCAACCACAATTGCACAACTTGAGGGAGTGGCCATGCCTCTCCTCCACTATAAATAGCCAATGATGGCTATCAAAAGAGAGGTCTTGAACTCTTGATTAAGACCGAACCTATTTGGCTCCTTGGCAATCAATTCTCTCAAGCTCTAAGATAACCGAGCCTACCTCTTTGCAAACCCCTTGGCAATCAGCTTGTTCGTGATCTCATTTGAATCCTCAACTAAAGAGGACTAAACTTTGAGATCTCGGCATACTTAGGTTCCAAACAATCAAGTAATTCCTCGGCTGTTGAACTCATCCAACCGAGCTTCTATTGTGTACTAAAGTTCTAATCGCAACATCGATCGGATTGTCCAAGGGAAGCAAACTCGGTATGAGCATCGAGTGAGGCGTCCTACCGCTGCCAACGAGCCCACATTAAACAAGAAGGGTCATTCCCTTCTCTTCTGTTTTAAACATTTGATTCTTAGTTTGTACTAAGCTATTCTTATAAATACAAATGATCCCTCAAGCGGAAGATCGAATTTTTACACCTAACAGTGCCTAGCACCCGTCTCTGACGATGACGATGAAAATTACTCGGCAGTGGCAACATCTCAGGCTTCAAGCTCGTTTTAGGGTGAAAGCACGGAAGTGCACATGACCAACATCCCTGATGAGATATCCAGGAGACTCGATGAGCAACAAGCAACCATCAACTCCCTAAAGAGATGTTAGAACAACTTCTGAGCGAGAAGAAGAAGAAGAGAGAAAGGACTTCGAGGGCTTCGTGTAAATCCTCGAAGCATAAAGAGTGGGTGCCTACTCCTTCTCACTCCTCATCCGAGTCATCTGGAGGAGCATCATCTTTAGGTCATAACCCAAGGGATAAAAGGCTCGACGAGTTCTAAAGTCAACTCGACACATTGAAGCTCCAGAAGCATGTGAACCAGCTGGGGGTTGTCAGACTGCATCTGATCAAATAGGATACAGTCTTCTACCAGGTGAAGTTTTAGCCACTGGACCTCCTATAGTTTGATGGCAAGGGTTCTCCTACCCAGTACATTTACTACTTCCAGGCGTAAACTAGACACATAGTGGGGAATGATCCTATTATGACTTAACTGTTCATTGGTACCCTCAAGGGGGTCGCTTTTGAATGGTTCTGCAGATTGGAGCCTGGATCCATCACTTGCTGGAAGGACATAGAAAAGCTTTTTATGGTTAGATTCTTCGATGATGACAAATAAGTATCTGTGACCACCCTGCTAGCTGTAAAGTAGAAGAAGACGGAGTTTGTAAGTAACTTTGTCAAGAGGTTCAGGAGCTGATCGCTGCATACACATGATCAGATTTTTGAGGCCACTCTCATTAAGATGTGCCGGAATAATCTCTCCATCAACATTTTGTCCAACATGGGTGCTGTCATAACTCGTTCATAGAAAGACTTAATCCACCAAGGAGAACAAGTCAAGAGCATGCTTAAGTGTATGAAAACTGAAGAGCCATGTGGATTTGAAGGAGGTAATGACCAAAGCAATTTCACTTTGGTAGTGGAAACAACTTTCTCATCCAGACCCTCGTCAAAATAGAGGGGCAATGCTTCAAAGAACCATAAGCACACGATGGCATCTAATGAGTTCGCCAACTTAGACCTAAACTGTGTGGCCAATTACGAAGACTTTGGCTACCATTAGCTAAAGATGATCGGTGATGCTTAAATACGTTAATCGCGGGAGGACCTGCATCCGACGTCAACTTCATACTCATTCTCCTAAAGGCTCGAGCTCGCCTAAAGAGCAAGCTTGATTGACAACATGCACCTCGCCTGCACGGACCAAGCTCGCTTGACAGCTAGAAACCTGCAAGCACTATCAAATGCCCACTTGGAGAATGTGAACGGTCACATCAGTGGTCATATCCCACATTTCAAGGGGAAAATCATGGCTCTCCTACTCTACAAATAGCTATTAATGGCCACAAGAATAGGACGGCTAGTAGGCCCCCCTAGGTGGTCACATCCCACGGCTAAGGCGGCTGGCTCCCTTACCCCTACTAGTGGTCAAATCTCACAAATCAAAAGATGACTCATGCCATCCCTTGTCTATTTAAAGCCATTTTCAGCCAACGTGAAAGGGGTTGATTGGCTGCTTGGTTTTGGCTGGTTAATCATTCAACTTATGAAGGTTGAATCTTGGCTCATTTGCTAAAGGATCCCTTGTTGAAGGAGGCTTGTATGACCTCTCAGACTTGAGGCTCTGAAGCTCTTTGCATACTATTGCATAATAGCCATTTACAGACTTGTCTGAGTTCTTAGACATGAGGCTCTTAGGCACTTTGCAAGATCTTGCATAGTAGCTCTCTCCAAGAAGTCGGCCCACAAGCACGAGTACTAGTTTGGCCTCGGGTAGACTCGAACTCAACCTCATGAGCTTTTACGAAGTACTGAATGTCCAACCGTAACTTCAATCATATCGTCCAAGGGAAGCAAACTTAGCACGAGCACCGAGGGAGGCATCCTATCTTTATCGAAGAACCCATGTTAAATAAGAAGGACTATTCCCCTTCTCCTCTGTCGTAAACATTGGTCATTAATTGATGTGGCATAAACATGTAACAAAAAGGTTGCAAGTGCACAACCGTGTCAAGTAGTATAAAGATATCGATCCCACGAGGAAGGTGTTTTTGTAGGAGAAAATATAAAATCAGTTCTTATATTGTGTGCATGACAAATAGGAGTGATGAGTGAATGTGAATGTGGAGAGATAACGAGAGTGATAGTGTGTAGATCAATGTGTTTGATAATAAATGTGATCAATAAGGCAAGAAAGAAGAATGAATAAAATTGAGAAACAAATCAAAAATAAAATTCAAGAATAAAAGAAAATACAAGAAATTAAAGATGGTGGATTCAATTATAGATATGGGTAATCTAAAATTGAACTCACTTCTTAGAAAAGAGTGATTCCCTAGAAGGTTCTAGCCTAAAGGCGAATCAAACAAAATAAAAATAAACAAAAAGAAAAACTAAACCCAAGAGGGTTCTAGCCTCAAGGTGAATAATGTAAAAATTTAAAATCTAACTACAAAATAAATTACAAAATCTAAACTACAAAATAAATTGCAAGAATTAAATGCAAGAAAATAAATCTACTCTATAAGCATGAAATAAATCTAAGGCAAGAGGGTTCTAGGCTCTTGGCTATTTAACAAGAAAATAAAATCTAACTATAAGTATAGAAATAAATCTAAACTAATAAGCAATAAAAAGAAATAAAAAAGAAAAAGAAAAGAAATGCAAACCTCTAAATAATTCTTCATCTTCATCATCCAACAAAGAGAAGAAATATTTAAAATGGTGAAAATTTTATTATTATTAATTGTAACAAAAAATTATAAATTTAGAAGGCCTTCTCAATTAAGAGTAGCCCTCCTCTCCAAAAGGAGTTACAAAAATTTTCACACCCACTGACCCCTCACTCTCTACCCCTATTTATAGTAAACATCAGTGAATGAGAGCCATTGGATTGAAATCTTATCCAAAAACATCAAAAATTAGCCTTAGATTCGTAACTAACTGCCTAGGGTATCGATGTCTGCATCGATACAGGCATCGATGCCGGCATCGATGCAGGCATCGATGCCTGCCCTTCTCCTGTGTGCTGTCCGTAGATCCTCTTGTATTTGTCTTTTGGGTTTGGGTCTTTGGCTTTAGCTTGGACTTTTGGGCTTTGCCATTTGGGCTTTGGCATTTTCTCTTGATTTTTCCACTGGGCTTTGATTTATTTCTTCATTAAATATTTGAAAGAATTCCTTTGGCTTCATGGGCTTCATTTCTTCATTAAATCAAGGACTTTTTGTTGAGAGATTAGAGTTGGAGATTTATTCTTCATTAACCTGCAATTAAAGATAAGAACAATTATTAGTAGCAAATTTATTCATATAAAATAGATAATGATGATATAAAATTGTAATAAAATATGATTATCAAATATCCCCACACATAAACTTTTGCTAGTCCTGTAGCAAAGAAAGAAAAATGAAAGAAATCCTAACTCACTTTCCCAGGAATCGCGGTTGTGTTCGCGGGAAAAATCGTAGCTTTCTTCATTGTTGATTCCATTGCTATCTTAAATAACAACTTTTTGAGTTACAAAGATCCGGTCTTTTTATAAGATCCGGTTACAATAAAAATCAAACAAAAATAAAAAAGATTACAACTTTCTTTCCTTATTTGCCAAACAAATCGCGAGCTCCTGTTATTCGGTCGCTCGCTTGCGTGGGTTGTTTGCCTGCGCTGAGGGTTGATCCGTTGACCACCGCACGATCTAGATCCTATCGGATCTACGCAGTACGACGGTTATTATTTCACTAAGGAAATAATAGCCGGGGGGGTTAGTTCACCAAGGAACAAATCGCCCAAATCTCGGGATCAAAGACCAAGCTTTGATCCGGAGTATGCCTGCGTAGATCTCAGATCTGATTTTCTCTCTCGAACTCCTGCCTTTTGTGACACGGATGCTCGCCAAGAACTAGATCTGAATGTCCAAGTCTTCAAGTCTTCAAAACTCCAGGATGAGGTCTCAAATCGGCAGAGTTTCGGCTCCCAAAAAGTCCTCCCAAAACAATGAATCAACCCCCCTATTTATAGGCAACCAGATCTGTGCCTTGGCACAAATCTGGACCGGCCACCTCAAGGTGGCTCGGCCTTGGCCGAGCCACCTTGAGGTGGCTCGGATTCGGCCGAGCCCCTCTAGGTGTTGGGTTTCCGTTGTTTTCTGTATTTCGGTTCTGTCCGTGTTCGGACTCGATTCGTTGTCCTGATTTGCCAGTAAATCTGGTTCCTGATTAGGCAGTAAATCCGCTTCTGAGTTCGAGTCCGAAACTGATCTTGATTCGATCGTGATTCGTCCGAGTCCGCTCTTGGTTGGATGACTCGTTGATACCTCAACCCGTTGGCTTGATTCCGTATGCGAGTGGATTCATTCCGTTGTTTGCGTGCGGTTCGTCAGCTTTGTAGCCTCGTTAGTCCGCTTCGTCGCGTATTGTTTGGCTTCGGTGTTTGCGGGCTAACGGTCGTGTTTGGATACGTCGTCCGATGGTCTGTTTGTCAATCGGCGTCGTCGAGCTGTGTTAAGGGACCTATAGGCAGTTTTATACGCCTACAGATACCCCCTCCAAAGTTTTTCAGCCTCGTTCTTTTATAGAAGAGTCTGGGATACTTTGGATATGATTGTCCCCACCATCAATCGGTATAACGGGGCCTTGGGATGGCTTCTGTTCTCGATTCTTTCAATCCTCCAGGCTATTCAGTGCTTTGTCGAATGCTTGAAAAGGTTCCGGTGTTGCATTTATTGTCTGACCGTCTGTCGGAATTTTGAACTTGTAGTCGATTCTTGATTTCTTGCCTTTTTAGCTCGAGTTTGTTGCTTCAACACAGAACTAACCATCGGTCGTTGGCGTTGAATCTTCATTTACAACGCGTTGTCCGGTGTTTGAGCTTCCTGGTGACGTGTTGTCCGGCGTCCAGGCTTCATTATAACGCGTTGTCCGGCGTTTGACACAGTTTATACTCGTACGTCTGCTGGAGTATACACAGTTTAAGCTCTTAAGGAATTGGAGCGTGGCAAATACCTGAGTCACGAGACCAATTTATAAAGTTGATGCGTCAATGACTCGTATTTATAGAATTTTTGGCAAATTTTCAGCCATCAACGGATTTGATTAGCCTTTACCGACTACCGTTTGAGTCGGGCTAGCACGCGGATTATTTAAGCCCGTTCCGCAAGTGACGTTAAGCTAAAAGAGTTAACCCTTTTAGTGCTACGATATTGAATACGTAAACTTCGTCTTTCTCCTGTGAAAAGACTAAACAGCAACGTGTATTAGACGTTGACTTTAGGATTTTTGGCAAATCCTTAGCCTTCAACGGATTTGAAGTGCTCTTACCGACTACCGTTTGAGTCGGGCTTACATGCGGATTGTTTTAGTCCGTTCCGCAGGTGACGTTGTGCTAAAGGAATGAACTCCCTTAGACTTTGTGCTATGATGTTGAATACATAGGCTTTACCATTTGTTACGGGAATAGGCTACCCGACGACGTGTGTTAGGCGTTGACTTTAGGATTTTTAGCTAACCCCCAGCCTTCAACGGATTTGATTAGCCTTTACCGACTACCGTTTGAGTCGGGCTAGCATGCGGATTGTCTAAATCCGTTCCGCACGTGACTGTTCGCGGGAAAATTTGTGTTCTTCTTCATTGATTCCATTGTACACTTTCGTAATAGTTTATCGATTACAGAAATCCGGTCTTTTTATAAGATCCGGTTACAATGAAAAATCAAAAAGAAATGAAAAAGATTACAACTTTCTTTCCTTGTTTGTCTAACGAATCACGAGCTCCTGTTTTGCGGTCACTCGCTTGTGTGGGTTCTTTGTCTGCGCCGGGGTTAATCCGTGGACCACCGCATGATCTCGATCCGCGCAGATCTACGCAGTATAACGGGTATTATTCCACCAAGGGAGATAATAGC
>BQKN01064179.1:337369-366272 GCA_022839385.1 Asparagus kiusianus
AGCTACTTGATCATTATGTGACGGATAGTTGAAGTGGTACTCGTTTCCGCTTCTAGTGGCAAACACTTCTTGTTCATCTTCAGAGAGCGGGAAAGTAAGAGCTTCATCGTCGTCCTCTTCGAAAATTGCGGAAGTAGCGTTGCAGGCCTTTCCTTTACCCTTTCTTTTCGAGGAAGTCGTCCACTGCTCATCTTCAATCAGATCCGGATGAACCCAGAGGATTTCGTCGTTCGGGGCTGTGTGTGGCACAAGTCCCTTTTGGCGCTGTCCATGTGGGTCATCATTCACCGTCTTCATCCCCACTTTGGTGACGCGTTTCGGCTCGAACCATGTCGTGGGCACCGATCCAAAGCTGATCGACACTGTGTTTGCTCCCACATTCTTAGCAGGCTTCGGGGTTATGACGCCCACGTCAATTAACGCCTGGATCTTGTCCTTGAGGTGGTAGCATGACCTCGTAGGGTGATGGACCGCTCTATGGTACACGCAGTACTCCGGATCCGTCACTTTGCTGGCCCCTTCATGATCTATGATCGCTGGCAGCTGATTTTGTTATTCTCCAACAAGTACTTGAAGATGCCGGGAACTTCATCATCCTTGAAGGAGTACACTTTAGGAAACCTCGGCTCCGAAGATTTCTGCTTCTGAGGCCTTTATTGTCGCTGCTGCTGTTGCTGAGGTGGCAATTGAAAAGTTTGGTTAGCATCAACTGCATTAGCATGAGCTTTATCTTTTCCCTTTGGGTTGAAATTCTATGCTGGAGCATTCGCCGCTTGTTAGCCTCTCTCCGCCTTCTTCCTACTGAGGAATCGCTCAGCTTGCTCCCCTCGGACCTTCAGATCCTTCCACGTTTTGGACGGTGCTGTCCCCATTGCTTCCAACACGTCCAATAAAAGATTGTTATGACAGGTCTGGAGGATGAACTCCTCAGTGATCGGGTCCCGACAATTCATCGCCTTGTTCCGGAACCTCTTAACGAAGGTGTCGACTAACTCCCCGTCCTTCTGCTTCTCATCGAGCAATGATCCAATAGATATCTCGGTGTCGTCGTCGAAGAAATTTGTGAGGAACTTAGTCTCCATGTCATCCCAGCTGTTCACGCTACCTGGCTTGAGGCGGCGATACCAATCGAAGGCGGCTCCGCGAAGAGTGCCAACGAATGACCGCACCATCAGAGGCTCATTGCCAGAGATTACCCCCAGGTGTGATTTGAAGTAAATCAAATGCTGAGTGGGTGAACCCATCCCATTAAACGGCGTGAAGTTAATTAGACTGAACTTCGCCGGATATGGGATTGATTCTCACTCTCTTGGGTATGGACAAGGAATGCCCGTCTTTTTCGTCTCTTGAGCAGAAATCAACGTATTGATTTTTCTCTCGAGATTTTTGATCTTTAAACTTTCACCTGTATCTTCGTTAGCACGATTCTGAGGTGGAAGCGTGGTGTTATGACTAGCATCCTCAATTCCACCCCCTGCAGTAACGGGAGGGTTGTTGGTATTGCGAGCTTCATCCGCACCCGCATTCTCAACTTCCTGAACAACCTGATTACGGCGGCTTGGTTCGCCTTGCTGGTTCGTTAGTGCCTGGATTTGTTGTTCATGCATTTCTCTCATGTTCTGCATGGCCATCTGTATTTCGAACATGAAGCTCTCCTGTTGTTTGGCCATGGCTTCTTCGAGCATCTTGGCCACTTGCTCCGCGCTTATCATGAATGACTCGCGGGGTTGTCCTTCACTGGACACGGCAGATTGGGTTGTTGAAATTGTGGATTGAAAGGAACTGTGTTTCCCCTAGGAAAATGTTGGGTCGAAGCGGGAATGAAGTTTTGAGTTCCGGGAGAATTTCCTAGATCCCATGCAAAATTAGGATGATTTCTCCACCCTGGATTGTAGGTTGGAGAAAATGGATCATTTCTAGGGTACTGGAATGCAGCGTTCATCTGTTCTAATGCATTGTTGTTTCCTAGGAGAGGGCATTCCTCTGAAACGTGGATAGGAGACTGACAATTATGAGATCCTAAGGCAGAAACATGATTGATTTGAGCTGGAGCTCGTTCCTTAATTTCTAAAGCTTCTAACCTTCGCAGAATCGTCGCCATCTTCGCTTCAGAAGCAATGTTTGACTCCAAGGAAAGACCACTAGACTTAGATTGGAGAACTGATGAAACCCTATCATCACAATGTTCCCATTGCATTGTTTTTTGAGAAAGACTCTCTAAAAACTCCCAAGCTTCATCAGCGTTTTTCCTCATGAAATCCCCGTGGCACATTGATTCTAAGGAAGTTTTTGCAGAATAATCTAATCCCTCATAAATTATTTAGCACAATCGTCATTTTTCTAAATCGTGATGAGGACATTGGATGAGAAGATCTTTAAATCGGTCAAAATACTTCTAAAAGGGTTCTCCCGATACAATTTTAAAATTCATGATACTGTTTCTTAGCTTCACCGTTTTATGGATAGAAAAAAATTTCTTAAGAAAAACGGTGATAAATTCCTCCCACGTAGTGATGAAATTTATGGGTAAGCAATACAGCCATTTTTTTGCTTTGTCTTTGAGAACAAATAGAATAAATCTGAGTTTGATCGCATCTTCGTTTAATTCTCTCATTTTAATCATAATACACACTTCCTCAAATTCCGAAATAAAAATATATGCATCTTCTGTTTCATTACCAAGGAATTTGGGAAGCATGTTTATATATTGCGGTCTAAGCTCAAAATTTATTCCATTTGTTTCGAGGAGCCTAATGCACGAAGGAATTGCATTCCTAATGGGATACCACATATCATGAAGAGCGGGTGGATTAGGATGCTCCATTTCTATGATTGGTTCAAAGCGAATTAATCGACGTGTATTATCCCTAATCCACTGTTGCATACACCAAAACTATTTCTTTTTATATTTTTTTATAAAGAAAGAGAAAAAAAGAAGAAAAAAAATTAGTTATTTTATGAGAAGAAAATAGAGAAAACCTAACTAAAACAAATCAAAGCAATCACTTTTCAATCACTCTAATTCTAGGATTTAGCCTAACTCAACTAGACCAGCTCCTAACCAAAAACTCCTACAGTGAAAAGATTAAAGTTTTACCCGGGTAGTTAGCCAGGTAAGGATAGTACTAGAGGGTGATCAAAGATCAATTAAGTACCTCTTTCTTTGCGGAGCGCTTTACGCAACCCCTAAACCTTGCATTAGACACCAACTAATCTGAGAAAACTTAAACCGGTTCACTTTAGGATTTCTTGTTCCTTATTGAGCTCGAGTCCTTAGGGTCAACATCTAATGAGTTTTATTAAGCTTGGGTAGTGTAGTGAGGAATTAGTGATTTTTGAGCTAAGGAAAGGATGATGAAATCTCTCACCTTATCTTGATTATGGGATTTTGCCCTTAAAAATATTTTTAAGTGTGTGTCAAATCAAGATGCTCAAATCACTTGGTGAATTCCTATACTATATGAAATGCAACCCTAAAAATTAAAAGCGACTAAAAAGGATGATAAAAAGAAAATATTTATATTTTTTTTATTGGGGTTAACAATCAAACAACTATGAGAAGGGGGAAATTGTTTAAGTTTATTATCTTATTAGTTAATATCCAAGTGAAAGATGGATTTTATTATGGTCAACAAAAATAAAATCTTTTTTTTAATCCTAGTTATCTCTAATTGTGAAGCTAACTAAAATGGGTGGAATTAAAAACGCTAGACAGAAGACTTACCTGAAAGCAAATCTTCAAATCCTAGTTCTCCAATCCGTGTTCTTCAAGCTCCAAGTGTTTCCTTCATAATAAACACATAAGTTAAAGAACCAAAATAATTAAAACCTACTTAAGCACCTTCCCCGGCAACGGCGCCAAAAACTTGATGCGGCATAAACATGTACCAAAAAAGTTGCAAGTGCACAACCGTGTCAATTTATAGTATAAAGATATCGATCCCACGAGGAAGGTGTTTTTGTAGGAGAAAATATAAAATCGGTTCTTATGTTGTGTGCGTGACAAATAGGAGTGATGAGTGAATGTGATTGTGGAGAGATAACGAGAGTGATTTGTGTAGATCAATGTATTTGATAATAAATGTGATCAATAAGGCAAGAAAGAAGAATGAATAAAATTGAGAAACAAATCAAAAATAAAATTCAAGAATAAAAGAAAATCCAAGAAATTAAAGATGATGGATTCAATTATAGATATGGGTAATCTAAAATTGAACCCACTTCTTAGAAAAGAGTGATTCCCTAGAGGGTTCTAGCCTGAAGGCGAATCAAACAAAATAAAATTAAACAAAAAGAAAAACTAAACCCAAGAGGGTTCTAGCCTCAAGGTGAATAGTGCAAGAAATTAAAATCTAACTACAAAATAAATTACAAAATCTAAACTATAAAATAAATTGCAAGAATTAAATGCAAGAAAATAAATCTATTCTATAAGCATGAAATAAATCTAAGGCAAGAGGGTTATAGCCTCTTGGCTATTTAACAAGAAAATAAAATCCAACTATAAGCATAGAAATAAATCTAAATTAATAAGCAATTAAAAAAGAAATAAAAGAAAAAAAGAAAAGAAATGCAAACCTCTAAATAATTCTTCATCTTCATCTTCATCATCCAACAAAAAGAAGAAATATTTAAAGTGATAAAAAAATTATTATTATTAATTGTAACAAAAAGTTACAAATTTGGAAGGCCTTCTCAATTAAGAGTAGCCCTCATCTCCAAAAGAAGTTACAAAAATTTTCACACCCTCTAACCCCTCACTCTCTACCCCTATTTATAGTAAACATCAGTGAATGAGAGCCATTAGATTGAAATATTATCCAAAAACATCAAAAATTAGCCTTAGATTCGTAACTAACTGCCCAGGGTATCGATGCCTGCATTGATACAGGCATCGATGTAAGCATCGATGCAGGCATCGATGCCTGCCCTTCTCCTGTGTGCTGTCCGCAGATTCTCTTGTATTTGGCTTTTGGGTTTGGGTCTTTGGCTTTAGCTTGGACTTTTGGGCTTTGACATTTGGGCTCTGGTATTTTCTCTGGATTTTTCCACCGGGCTTTGATTTATTTCTTCATTAAATATTTGAAAGAATTCCTTTGGCTTCATGGGCTTCATTTCTTCATTAACTCAAGGGCTTTTTGTTGAGAGATTGGAGTTTGAGATTTATTCTTCATTAACCTGCAATTAAAGATAAGAACAATTATTAGTAGCATATTTATTCATATAAAATAGATAATAATGGTATAAAATTGTAATAAAATGTGATTATCATTAATTTATAATAAGCCACTCTTATAAACAGAAACGATCCCTCATCGGGAAGTTAATTTTTACACCCAATAGAGACAATGTATTTTGGATACTCTTTATGTTTGTGATTTAGTTATTTAAAAACTACTACTCGTATTTTATTTTAGTAAATTTTTTATTTTGGCTTATAATTGTTTATGGTGTTAGGATCTTGAATTCATTTTATGATATATTTATGTTTTTGGTTGTATAATTGTGTGAGAATATTACTGTGAACAGTTTGATTATTATTATTTTTGGGTATGATTATTTTTACAAACTTATACAGGGGTAAAATGATAGGTTTGGAGATTGTTCGGGATGTGATAGCTCAGTCCTAACAATTCACACCATTGGCGTTGATTAGGTGCACGAGCTGTGCATATTTTTACACCAACGGCTTTAACCGTTGGTGCAAATATTAGAACCAATGGTTTCAATCGTTGGTGTTGCTATTTGTACCAACGGTTTCAACTGTTTGTGCTCGGTTTTAATATTTTATAAATTAAAATTTAAAAACTATCGGCACCAACAGATATAACTGTTGGTGCTACTAAAATAACCGTTGGGGCTAACTTTGCCCCAACTCAATTTACCCCAACGGGTTTTTTTCCTAATGGTTTCTATCGTTGGGATCACTATCTGCCCCAATGGTTTGAACCGTTGGGGCTGAACTATTTTGTAGTGGTGTGTTTACCAATTTTCTACTTCAAACTAATGGATGATGAAAGCAATAAATACAATTCTAGCCCTTTCCAAATTAGACTTACGTGATCAAAATCATGTTGTAGATTTGTGAAAGTCTAAATTGTTATGGACTTTTTAATAAGGAAACTTTCTCCCCCACTCCTCTAAATTAGAACTATATATCCACCCAATTTCAAAAAGGTCATCAAACCTATCTGACTACTCTAAATCCAACTTTCTTCTTTAGGTTAATTGCACTAAAATGACCTATTATTTCCCGGTAAATAACCCTTCTTGTAAAAAGTTATTCTCTCAAATAATCCATAGTATATTTCCGTTAAAAAATACTGACACCGTTATATATTTCTTATAAAGATGAAAATACCCCCTCAATGCTTTGAATGTATAAATGAGGGGGTTATTTGCTATTTAGCCAACGGTAAAAAAACCTCTAATTCCTCATCTTCCCTAAAAGTACCATGCCCTAAAGAGCACTGGCAACTTGAGATCTCAATTTGAGTAGCATATTGACTCAATTCAAACTGAAAGTAGGGAATTTTATACAATTTGCTAAAATTTGGGCTAGGGTTTCATTTCTAAGATTAAATTCTCAAAAATTTTAAATCATAGTCTCCTTCTCATCATTAACACACACACACCCCCCCCCACCACCGCCCTCTCATGATTGATGATGGGCTTGAACATTGAATTGAGGATATATAATGTAAAATATTTATCTTTAGATCTAATTTGAGGAGGAAGACGAAGAACATAATATAAGGTAGTTAGGTGCAAATTAATGACATATCAAAGGTAATAAATGACCTCATAGTGTTACATGACCCCTGACATAAGAATACTCCAAGCATCTTTTTAACAAAATATTAAAGTTTTAAATTTTACGTCATTAAATTGAAACTTTATAAACTTTGGTTATTTAAGTGAACTGTTTTACAAGTGAGGTCCTTACACTGAAAAAAGTGAACTAATATAGTTTTGTGCAATTTACACTTTTTTAATTTCATCTATCTAATTTTTTTTCATATACCAAATTACCACCTCTTCCTCATCTCCTTTTTATGTCCCCCTTCTCCACCCACCTCCTTCCTTCATCTCACCTTTATCCTTCTCTCTCCTTCTCCGCCTCATCCTCCATTCGACTTCCTCTCTCTTCATTTCTCCTACCTTAATTCTCCTTTATTATGAACTAACAAATCTTCATGAACTCATGTCTATTCTGCGGTTAATTCAATGGCTTAAAATACTATATAATTCCATCCCGTAATTGAAAGGCTAAAAAATTACATGTCATCAAGCTAGCAAAGCCAACCTTAGAAATATAAATAATTTTATAATTAAATTTAAATATACACTAATTTTGTAAGAAATACCTTTATTGCAATAGCAGAAGAAAATATAGATGTTATAATTATATCTCTTCAACATCTAGATGAGCCAGTCGAGCTCGCTCATAGGCATTGTTTTTCTTCCGGTTCTCAACCTCCACCTCATTTTTTAGAGATTTCACACTATCAACCTGATCATGAATTTTATGATCAAGGTGGCAAAGGTCCTCCTAAAGCTTCTTGATCACTCGATGGGCCTCGATAAGCTGGGTTGACCATTGGCTACACATGGCAGGAGACCTTTGATCTTTTCATCCCACATTTCAACTTCTCATTCCAGTCAGTCCTGACCCTCTTTAGCACTACAAGCTTGCTCTCCTTCTTCACTGCCCTTAAGTCGGCTACCTCTCTAGTGACATTCTAGGTCTCCATCTCCTATCAAGCTTGAAGTAGCACTCCTGCGTATGCATGAACTGGATGTACAGTTCATGCTCCATAAGAGCTCCCCAAGCAAATAGCTCTTAAGTGTTTAGTAGAGGCTGAAGTCCAATATCTTGGTGAGTATCTTATTATCGTGGGGTAGCAGAAACTACTCTAAAGCTATCTGGCTTGAGTGGTGTAGGCGTATAAAACTGCCTATAGGTCCCTTAACACAGCTCGACGACGCCGATCGACAAACAGACCATCGGGCGACGTATCCAAACACGACCGTTAGCCCGATGACACCGAAGCCAAACGATACGCGACGAAGCAGACTAACGAGGCTACGAAGCTGACGAACCGCACGCAAACAACGGAATGAATCCACTCGCGTACGGAATCAAGCCAAAGGGTTGAGGAATCAACGAGTCATCCAACCAAGAGCAGACTCGGACGAACCACTATCGAATCAAGATCAGTTTCGGACTCGAACTCAGAAGCGGATTTACTGCCTAATCAGGAATCGGATTTACTGCCAAATCAGGACAACGAATCGAGTCCGAACAACAGAGAACCGAAAACAATGGAAAACAACCAAACCCAACACCTAGAGGGGCTCAGCCAAAGCCGAGCCACCTCAAGGTGGCTCGGCCCAGAGCCGAGCCACCTTGAGGTGGCCGGTCCAGATCTGTGCCCAAGGCACAGATCTGGTTGCCTTCAAAAACTCTAAGATGAGATCTCAATTCTGCAGAGTTTTGGCTCTCCAAAAGTCCTCCGAAAAGTTCTCCTCCAGGAGAAAAGTTCGTTGGTACGAAGAAGTTGAAGCTACCAACGACGACCTCACCCCGATTGACGCCAAAGTTACGTCGGGTGATGTTCCACCGGCTTCTAAGCAGGTCAAATCCGTCATTGAAGGCGTGGTGACTCTCTCTAAGAGAGCTCGTCAGAGACAGCGTCAACGCCTTGCGAAACAATTCGCAAAGGCCATGGAGTCCGTTGACGGGATCCACTACAGCACGGATCTGAAGAGCAAACGAGGCAAACAGCCTCAACAACAAATGAAGAGTAGCTCCTCCAAGCCGCCGACACACGAATGGGTCCCGTGTCAAATGGAATCGTTCAACGCTCGAGGAGCGCATCCGCAAACGCCGCGCACTATCAGCGCAGGCACGGGCACAAGCTGAAGAAGCCCGTAGAAGGTTGCAGAAAGAGGTGGCCAAGAAGCCGCCAACAACCCGCAAAATGTGGAGACCGAAGTCTGAAGCAGCGGTTCAGACCAAGGAGCAACAACTGCAGCCATCAAAAGTGCAGCTTCCGGCGAATCAAGCCAAACTGCCGACGATTTCCACAAATGCTCTGGGAGATCCCACAGGATCATCCCAGAAAAAGAAGTCGGTGTTGGAGCACCTCGGTCCACTTCCCAAGGAACGAGGCAAAGCTCCAGTTCAGGAACGTTTGGAGCCAATGAAGCAGCCCCAAACGAGCCAACATGCTGGGGGTCGCCGCAACCCTCAGCATGACAAAGAAATCATGGCACCCAGGCGCACCACTTTGCGCATCGAAGTTCGGGAGCCCGTTGAGAATTCACGCCCACAAAGGCGAGTTTCGAGGCGAGTGACTCTCGAAAGCCCAAAGAAGGCCATTCATCCTCAGAAGGAAACGTTGTCGTCCGATGACGATGACGTTATACCTGGGAAATCGTGCCAACACACGATAGGTTGCTCCAACTTTTAAACGGACGAGCTGTACTATCGTGCTGGGGGTACGAATAAAATCAGAAAAAGGAGTCCTCGAAAATCAGAAACTCAGTGCCCCTGTTCCAAACTCATTCGGGCAGTATTGTCTGAATGCAGATGCAACAATACAATCCCCGAGAGAGTTTCTGTGTTCGAGAGGCTCAGTATAGAAACGCCAAAACCAAGGCATAGGCATTTTCGGCAAAGAAGAATGGCGGTTGAAGATGGAGAATTCCTGAGGGTCACCGCCAACATGACCAGCAAGGGAACATCGGCTCAGGACAATCCCGAGGCGATTCCAGAGGTGCCCCGATGTGTAACTCGTCTACAATCTGGAGCTATCATTCGGGCAACGTATGGTAGGATTCGAACAAGAGTACCTTCGGGAGATGAAGAATCAGATGCCGGCTTGGCAATTGCATCTGACAATACCGTGTCCAGTGAAGGATAACCCCGCGAGTCATTCATGATAAGCGCGGAGCAAGTGGCCAAGATGCTCGAAGAAGACATGGCCAAACAATAGGAGAGCTTCAGGTTCAAAATGCAGATGGCCATGCAGAACATGAGAGAAATACATGAGCAACAAATCCAGGCACTAAGGAACCAGCAAGGCGAACCAAGCCGCCGTAATCAGGTTGTTCAGGAAGTAGAGAATGCAGGTGCGGATGAAGCTCGTAATACCAACAACCCTCCCGTTAATGCAAGGGGTGGCAATGAGGATGCTAGTCACAACACCACGCTTTCACCTCAGAATCGTACTGACGAAAACTCGGGTGAAAGCCTTAAGATCAAAAATCTCGAGAGCAAAATCAATACATTGATTTCCGCTCAAGAGACAAAAAAGACGGGCATTCCTTGTCCATACCCAAGAGAGTGGGAATCAATCCCATATCCAGCGAAGTTCAGTCTAATTAACTTCACGCCGTTTAATGGGATTGGTTCACCCACTCAGCATTTGATTTATTTCAAATCACACCTGGGGGTAATCTCTGGCAATGAGCCTCTGATGGTGCGGTCATTCGTTGGCACTCTTCGCGGAGCCGCCTTCGATTGGTATCGCCACCTCAAGCCAGGTAGCGTGAACAGCTGGGACGACATGGAGACTAAGTATCTCACAAATTTCTTCGACGACGACACCGAGATATCTATCGGATCGTTGCTCGATGAGAAGCAAAAGGATGGGGAGTTAGTCGACACCTTCGTCAAGAGGTTTCGGAACAAGGCGATGAATTGCCGGGACCCGATCACTAAGGAGTTCATCCTCCAGACCTACCACAACAATCTTTCATTAGACGTGTTGGAAGCAATGGGGACAGTACCATCCAAAACGTGGAAGGATCTGAAGGTCCAAGGGGAACAAGCTGAGCGATTCCTCAGGAGAAAGAAGGCGGAGAGAGGCCAACAAGCGGTGAATACTCCAACGTAGAATTTCAACCCAAAGGGAAAAGGTAAAGCTCATGCTAATGCAGTTAATGCTAACCAAACTTTTCAATTGCAACCTCAGCAACAGCAGCAGCAGCAGAAACGGCCTCAGAAGCAGAAGTCTTTGGAGCCGAGGTTTCCCAAAGTCTACTCCTTCAAGGATGATGAAGTTCCCGGCATCTTTAAGTACTTGTTGGAGAATAATAAAATCCAGCTGCCGGCGATCGTAGATCATGAAGGGGCCAGCAAAGTGACGGATCCGAAGTACTACGTGTACCAAAGAGCGGTCCATCACCCTACGAGGTCATGCTACCACCTTAAGGACAAGATCCAGGCGTTAATTGACGTGGGAGTCATAACCCTGAAGCCTGCCAAGAATGTAGGAGCGAACGCGGTGTCAATCAGCTTTGGATCGGTGCCCACGACATGGTTCGAGCCGAAACGCGTCACCAAAGTGGGGATGAAGACGGTGAATGATGACCCACATGGACAGCGCCAAAAGGGACTTGTGCCACACATAGCCCCGAACGGCGAAATCCTCTGGGTTCATCCGGATCTCATTGAAGATGAACAGTGGGCGACGTCCTCGAAAAGAAAGGGTAAAGGCAAGGCCTGCAACGCTACTTCCGCAATTTTCGAAGAGGACGGCGATGAAGCTCCTACCTTCCCGCTCTCTGAAGAAGAACAAGACGTGTTTGCCACTAGAAGTGGAAACGAGTATCACTTCAACTATCCTTCACATAATGATCAAGTAGCTAAGCTGGGGGTGACTAAACGGGGACCAGCCAAAACTCTCACAGAGCTGGGGGTGATTGCAGCTCCTAAACCGGCTGAAGATGTTCGACGACATCCGACGGATCAGCAGAAGGAAAAGAGACCCCAAGAGGTGCAGAATCCGAAGCAGTCTCGTTTCAATCATCCGATTGGAAGAGATAAACCGGAGAGCTCGAAAACTCCGTGGGTTTTCGATATCATGGATCAATTAGCCAATATTCCAGCACGAATAACGCTGTATGAGTTGCTGCGGTTGTCTAAGGAGACTAGGGAGGCATTACGAGAAGCCTTGGCCGATTCAGAAGCATTCCTCACTCGGATCAAGTTGGCACCTGAAGAGCCAGAACCGTCAGTTCAGCAATGCAATGTAGCGGCCAAGAACCTTCCCTGCATCACCTTCACAAAAGAGGATATGCAGACGAAGAATTCGAACCATGATCGGCCCCTATACTTCGTCGGGTACATTGGCTCCAGTGAAGTCAACCGAATCCAAGTGGATCCGGGTTCCGCTGTGAGTATTATGCCACTTCGCCTAATGCATAGCCTTGGCATTCCCGTCAGCAAATTGGCGTCTACAGGCACGGTCATTTACGGATTCAACACCAGCGGGTCAAGGCCTTTGGGAAAGATCCGGATAAAGTGCCAAATGGGTGATCTGAAGACGGAGGTCATGTGTTACGTGATTGATGCTGAGACATCATATAACTTACTACTGGGTCGGCCTTGGATCCATAGTAATGTTATAGTTCCCTCCACTCTCCATCAGTGTCTGAAATATGTCAACACAGATAGTAGAGTCAGGACGGTGGTCGCGGATAAGCAACCATTTAAAGGGTTTGAGAATTACTTCACCGATTCTCTCCTTTATGGTAACGAATCCGATACGGAACCATCGGTCCAAGGCACGGACAGCGGAGAAGAAGCTGATTCCAAAGCCGGATTCGATTACAACGGTGGTTTTGTTTTAAATGACATTGTACCCTTTGTAATCAATCTTGACGATGAACAATCGTCAGATGGCAGTTGTAACTGGCAACTTGCCGATATTGAAATAAAAGCTGATTTAGAGTACTCCTTGTCTCTTGATGATGCGATAAAAGGATTAGATGATAAGCCTGAGTTATATACGCCACTCCGATCATCTTATGTAACAAAGAAACACCTCCAACATTCTTTCGGAACGACCCTGATCGTCCCTGCCAAAGTAGGAGGCGAAAAAGAAGTGGTTTACGGTAAAGGAGAGAATTTTCCGTTGCCAGATCATTTCCTAAGAGAAGATGAGGATGATGACAAATCTGGTCTGTATTTATCTAAGTATAGTCCGGAAGCGCGCAAGCTCATGGAAAAACAGGGATATAATTTCACACTCGGAGAAGGTTTATACTTCGATCGAGGTTCTCGTATCCCAGTCAAAGCGGCATATGTACCAAAAGGGAAACCGGATGATTATTACCGTCATAAAAGAGGCTTAGGCTACGTTTCCTCGTCTGATGATGAATGTGGTTGGCAAATTATCGATCAAATTGCTAACAAGGCTAAAGATGGGTACTCGGCAGATTCCTCAGAATAGGACTCCGATGCAAGTTTGGGGGAAGTATTCAGAACCCTAATGTCAAACATGACTACAGCTGATCCATCTACGATGGAGGATGACGATCAAATGCCAACGTGGGAAGACCCATGGGTTCATCACCTGAACATGCAGTATGGTGATAGGTTTGAACAGAGGGAACCCCCCACCGAAGACAAAATAGTCCAAATTAATATGGGCGATGAAACCAACCCAAAGCCCATATTCATCAGCGATAGTCTTCCCCCAGATGAAAAGGAGGAATTAATTGCTCTCATCAGGGAATATATCGACGTCTTCGCTTGGAATTACGAAGACATGCCAGGGCTTGACCCCCATGTGGCGGTGCACCGCCTCGATATCAAGTCGGATGTCAAACCTGTCAAACAACAGTAGAGACGGTTTCGTCCGCAAATTATGGAAGCCATTGAGGTGGAGGTTAAGAAGTTGATCGACTCAGGATTTATCCGAGAAGAGCAACATCCAGACTGGCTAGCTAATATTGTCCCAGTCATGAAGAAAAATGGTAAGATTAGGATATGCATCGACTTCAGGGACCTGAATGCGGCATATCCAAAAGACGACTTTCCCCTCCCAATCACGGACGTCATCATTGACAATACGTGCGGATTTGAGAGGATGTCCTTCATGGATGGCTTTTCGGGGTATAACCAAATTAAGATGCACCCGGATGATGAGAAGCATACAGCGTTCAGAACGCCCCTCGGTGTCTTCTGCTACACAGTGATGCCTTTCGGTCTAAAGAATGAAGGTGCCACATACCAACGAGCGATGACGAAGATTTTCCAGAAGCACCTCAGGAAAACAGTCGAGTGCTACGTTGATGATTTGGTTGTAAAAAGCCGCAACAAAGGAGATCACATCAAGGACTTGAAGACGATGTTCGATCTCATGCGGAGTCATCAATTGAAGATGAACCCCACCAAATCCTTCCTTGGAATGTCCAGCGGAAAATTCCTGGGATTCGTCATCACCACTAAAGGCATACATATTGATCCTGACAAGGTGAAGGCGATACATGAATTGTAGCCCCCGAAAAATCTAAGAGAACTCAGAGGATTGCAAGGGCGCTTAGCTTACATCCGGCGGTTCATCTCAAATCTCTCTGGAAAGTACCAACCGTTCTCTAAGCTAAACAAGAAAGGTGTGTCGTTTATTTGGGACGATGCCTGCCAAAAAGTGCTCGAAGATATCAAGACATATCTGACGAACCCTCCTGTTCTTGTCGCACCAAAATCAGGTAAACCATTCTTGATTTACATCAAGGCGATGAACCATTCGATAAGTGCTTTGTTAGCACAAGACGATGATAATGGTCACGAACATGTAGTTTATTATCTAAGTCGGACCTTAGTAGGCGCTGAGTCCCGGTATCCGATGATTGAGAAAGAATGCCTCGCATTGGTATTCGCAGTGCAAAAGATGCGGCATTACTTAGTTGGGCAAACGATTTACGTTATCTCTAACGTAAATCCCGTACGGGTTTTTTGACGCAACCGGGTTCGATGAATTGACGGTTAGCGAAGTGGGCCCTTCTCTTGTCCCAGTATGATCTATACTTCAAACAGCAGAAGTCGGTCAGACAATAGATACGGCAGAAGTATATGATGACTTGCCGGATGAAACCCATGAGGTTAACACCACATCGCATCAACAAGTATGGCAATTATACTTTGATGGTGCTTCGAGAGCAGTTAATAAGGCAGTAACCCCCGGATGTCCTAAAGTCTCCTCTGGGGTTGGAGTTGTCTTAGTTTCCCCGGGGAAGCATGTGATGCCTCGGGCTTATTCATTGACTGGTCCGTGCTCCAACAATGTAGCCGAGTACAACGCGCTCCTTATTGGACTCAGTTTCGCCAAGGAGCTGGGGGTCGAATATCTCGAAGCTTTTGGGGATTCTCAATTGATTATCAACCAAGTCCGTGAAGAGTATAAAGTCAGGAACCAAGACATGATCCCGTACCACCAAGAGGCCGTCAAAATGGCAGATTCTTTCGAGGAATTTTTTATTAAATACATCCCTCGTCTCCAGAACGCTTATGCGGATGCACTGGCAGTACTAGCAGTATCACTCGCGTAGCCGCCCGAAACTGAACTACTAGTCACAGTAAGATCACACCAACTCTGTGTACCCATATACGATATGGACATCGAAGAGGAAGATGATAGAAACGTAAACGCCAAGGAGGTGAACTCAACTCAAATCGGGTCTGAGTCTCGAGATTGGCGTTTTCCCATCATTGACTACGTCCAATATGGTATTCTGCCGGAGGATGTAAAAGAAAGAGAATCTATCCGCCGAAGATCACCAAGGTTCTTCTATAATGCTGAGACCCGTACATTATACCGTCGAGGGTATGATGATTTGCTACTCCGATGCCTTTCGAACGAAGAAGCAGAAGAAGTTCTTAAGGAAGCACACGAAGGAGAATGTGGTGCGCATCAGCCTGGTCCCAAACTATATGATCGCATCAGAAGAATGGGATACTTTTGGCCAACAATGGTCTGTGACGCGATCGAATACACACGAGGATGTCATGCCTGTCAAGTGCATGCAAATTATATGCACCAACCACCGGAGCGGTTACACACGTCAACCACATCCTGGCCGTTCGAAACATGGGGCATGGACATAGTTGGTCCTATTTTTCCCCCTTCAGTCAAAGGTGACCGATTTATTATCGCGATCACGGATTACTTTTCAAAGTGGGCTGAAGCAATTCCGCTTAAAGAAGTGAAGACGAACAATGTCATCAACTTCATCAAGCATCATGTCATATACCGACACGGCGTGCCAAGACGGATCATTCATGACAACGTTCCTTAGTTCATAAGCAACGCCTTCGTCAGGTTCTGTGACAAATTCAAGATCCAAGATGTTTCGTCGACAGCTTATTATCCCGCTGTGAACGGATTAGCTGAGGCTTTTAATAAGACGATCATTAAGATCCTGTCAAAGCTCGTGAAGACCAATAAACGAGACTGGGACGATAAACTCGGTGAAGCATTCTGGGCTTATCGCACCACCGTACGCACACCTACGGGAGCCACCCCGTATTCGTTGGTATACGGATGTGAAGCTGTGCTGCCTTTGGAGATTCAAATCCCGTCACTTCGGATCGCTCTCGCAACCGAGATGACGATAGAAGAACAGCATCAAAAACGTCTCGAAGAACTCGAGAGGTTGGATGAAAGGCGCTTGGAAGCTCAACAACACATTGAGTTTTATCAAGCCAGAATATCTAGGGCTTTTGACAAAAGGGTCCGACAGAGAAGCTTCAAGGAAGGAGATCTGGTCCTCGCTGCTCGCCGACCGATAATCCTCAATTCCAAGAAGAAGGGTAAATTTGAACCCAAATGGGAAGGACCGTTTGTGATAGACACAGTCTACTCAAATGGTGCATATCGCCTCGTTTCTCTAGAGGGTGTCAGGCAATTAATGCCGATAAATGGGAAGTTTCTGAAAAAGTACTATCCCTAGTACATTCGGGATAACCCATTTATCAGGAAGTTCCTCGAAGAATATTCCATTTGATATTCTAGAGGATAACCCAAAATTATTCTACCACCAAAATCCCTCACTGATCAATTTCAATTGATAGTGAGTCCACCAAAAACTCTCTTTCTGGTCCAAACCACAACCAAAATCCCCTCTTGATTCTTTCCATGAATAAGAGGCCCACTTTCAATTCAGAGTCTCCTTTCGATAAACGAAAGAACTCCCCTCCTTTCTCTTTGGTTAAACCTCTTCATGGTTATAACCAGAGTTGAAACTTCATTTCGATAAACGAAAAACTCATCTAGATAACTGATCCTATAAAAGGTAAGCTTATTTAGATCTTCCGGATTCTCGGAGTGGAGATCCCACTTCTAGTTTCTTTCTTATACTGGAAATAGAATATAAAATTCTTCCTTTCTAGAATCAAGGAATAGAATATAAAATTCTTCCTTCCTTGTTCGGGGAATAGAATGTAAAATTCTTCCTTCCCACACCAATCTTTTTGCCAAGAATTTAGGATTCATCCTAGGAAGTTTATCTCGAATCCTAAGCAGGGATAAGTCTGCGCCTAACACACGCTGCCGGTTTAGTCTTTCTCCGTAGAAGAAGACACCAGAGTTCGATTCTGGGGTATTTTATCCTGAAACCTAAGAAGGGATAAGTCTGCGCCTAACCCGCACTGCCGGTTAGTTCTTAACCGTTAAAAAAAACACCCGCCCACATATTTAACATTGTGGCAGGTTGTTATTAATAACGCCAAAATCCATGCCTCACACGCATGGAGAATTTCATCCTGAATCCTAAGAAAGGGTATGCCGACGCCTAACACGCGTCGCCGGTTTAATCTCTACCCGTAGAAAGAGATACCAGAGCCTGACTCTGGGGACCTTTATCCCGAAGCCTAAGTAGGGATAAGTCAACGTCTAATACACGTTGCTGGGTAGCATATTCCCATAACAACGGCGAAGTCTACGTATTCGAAATCGTAGCACAAAGTCTAAGGGAGTTCATTCCTTTAGCGCAACGTCATGTGCGGAACGGATTTAGACAATCCGCATGCTAGCCCGACTCAAACGGTAGTCGGTAAAGGCTAATCAAATCCGTTGAGGGCTGAGGGTTAGCCAAAAATCCTAAAGTCAACGCCTAACACGCGTCGCCGGGTAACCTATTCCCGTAATAAATGGTAAAGCCTACGTATTCGAAGTCGTAGCACAAAGTCTAAGGGAGTTCATTCCTTTAGCGCAACGTCATGTGCGGAACGGATTTATACAATCCGCATGCTAGCCCGACTCAAATGGTAGTCGGTAAAGGCTAATCAAATCCGTTGAGGGCTGAGGGTTAGCCAAAAATCCTAAAGTCAACGCCTAACACGCGTCGCCGGGTAGCCTATTCCCGTAATAAATGGTAAAGCCTATGTATTCAACGTCATAGCACAAAGTCTAAGGGAGTTCATTCCTTTAGCGCAACGTCATGTGCGGAATGGATTTATACAATCCGCATGCTAGCCCGATCAAACGGTAGTCGGTAAGAGCACGTCAAATCCGTTGAAGGCTGAGGATTTGCCAAAAATCCTAAAGTCAACGTCTAATACACATTGCTGTTTAGTCTTTTCACAGGAGAAAGACGAAGTCTACGTATTCAATATCGTAGCACTAAAAGAGTTAACTCTTTTAGCTTAAACATCACTTGCGGAACGGGCTTAGACAATCCGCATGCTAGCCCGACTCAAACGGTAGTCGGTAAAGGCTTATCAAATCCGTTGATGGCTGAGAATTTGCTAAAAATTCTATAAATACGAGTCATTGATGCATCAATTTTATAAATTGGTCTCGTGACTCAGGTATCTGCCATGCTCTAATTCCTTAAGAGCTTAAACTGTGTATACTCCAGCAGACGTACGAGTATAAACTGTGTCAAACGCCGGGCAACGCGTTGTAATGAAGCCTGGACGCCGGACAACGCGTTACCTGGAAGCTCAAACGCCGGACAACGCGTTGTAAATGAAGATTCAACACCGACGACCGGTGGTTAGTTCTGTGTTAAGCAACCAACTCGAGCTAAAAAGGCAAGAAATCAAGAATCGACTTCAAGTTCAAAATTCCAACAGACGGTCAGACAATAAATGCAGCACCGGAACCCTTACAGACATTCGACAAAGCACTGAACAGCCTGGAGGACTGAAGGAATCAAGAATGGAAGCCACTCTAAATATCCCGTCGTAACCAATCAAAAGAGGGGACAATCATATCCAAAGTATTCCAGACTCTTCTATAAAAGAACGAGGCTGAAATACTTTGGAGGGGGTATCTGTAGGCGTATAAAACTGCCTATAGGTTCCTTAACACAGCTCGACGACGCCGATTGACAAACAGACCATCGGGCGACGTATCCAAACACGACCGTTAGCCCGATGACACCGAAGCCAAACGATACGCGACGAAGCGGACTAACGAGGCTACGAAGCTGACGAACCGCACGCAAACAACGGAATGAATCCACTCGCGTACGGAATCAAGCCAGAGGGTTGAGGAATCAATGAGTCATCCAACCAAGAGCGGACTCGGACGAACCACGATCGAATCAAGATCAGTTTCGGACTCGAACTCAGAAGCGGATTTACTGCCTAATCAGGAATCAGATTTACTGCCAAATCAGTACAACGAATCGAGTCCGAACAACAGAGAACCGGAAACAACGGAAAACAACCAAACCCAACACCTAGAGGGGCTCGGCCGAAGCCGAGCCACCTCAAGGTGGCTCGGCAAAGGCCGCGCCACCTCAAGGTGGCTCGGCAAGGGTCGAGCCACCTTGAGGTGGTCGGCCCAGATCTGTGCCCAAGTCACAGATCTGGTTGCCTATAAATAGGGGGTTAGTTTATTCATTTCGGAGGACTTTTGGAGAGCCGAAACTCTGTAGAATTGAGATCTCATCTTGGAGTTTTTGAAGGCTTGAAGACTTGGGCATTCAGATCTGGTTCTTGGCGAGCGTCCGCGTCACAAAAGGTAGGAGTTTGAGAGAGGAAATCAGATCTGAGATCTACGCAGGTACACTCCGGATCAAAGCTTGGTCTTTGATCCCGAGATTTGGGTGATTTGTTCCTTGGTGAACCGATCCCCCCCGGCTATTATTTCCTTAGTGGAATAATACCCATCATACTGCGTAGATCCGTCCGGATCTAGATCGTGCGGTGGTCAACGGATTAACCATCGGCGCAGGCAAACAACCCACGCAAGCGAGCAACCGCAAAACAGGAGCTCGTGATTTGTTCGACAAATAAGGAAAGTTGTAATTTTTACTTTTTGTTGATTTCTTGTAACCGGATCTTATAAAAAGACCGGAACTTTGTAATCGATAAACAATTACTGAGTGTGCAATGGAATCATCAATGAAGAAGGATACAGTTTTTCCCGCGAACAAGTGGTCCTAGACTCCAGAACAACCTCTTATCAACCCGATGCCCCAGAGCGAATCGGTTCTTCTTCGATAGCTCATCAATGTAATGGGAAAGGGCCACTGGAAACTCACCTCCTAGCCCACTATGAAAGCAAGGCCCTCAACAGTCACCTCCTAGGCAACATGGGCCTCTTTAGCAGCCATCTCCTTTCTAGGTTGGCAAGTAGACTCAATGAGCATAGCAGAGATTGCCTCCTCATCGGTCTATGAGGTAGCTTCTTCTGGCTCAACCACAAGAAGTTTATCACCTCTGACATCCTACACCAGGGACTCATCATCTAAGATAACAGCATCAGATGAGGCAACTCGGGGAGTCCTCTAGGTCGAAAGAATAGAGACCTCACCCCCTGGCTAGGTACAACTTCACTTGCTTATTGGGGCGAGGCCTTACCTAGTTGTTAAGTCACCACCACCCCCTGGTCAGAAAGGGGTGTGCTCAACTTCACTTGATAATCATATTTTATTACAATTTTATACCCTCAGTATCTATTTTATATGAATAAATATATCACTAACAATTGTTTTTATCTTTTAATTGCAGGTTAATGAAGAATAAATCTCAAACTCTAATCTCTCAACAAAAACCCGTTGATTAAATGAATAAATGAAGCAAAGAAGCCCATTGGAAAATTAATTTCCAAATTATCCAAAAGCCCAAAAGAAGAAAAATATCCAAGCCCAAAAGTCAAGCAAAGCCCAAAGTCCAAAGCCCAAAAGCAAACAACAAGAAATTCTACGGATAGCAAAAGAAGAGAGGCATGCATCGATGCCTGCATCGATGGGGGCATCGATGCCCACATCGATGCCTGTATCGATGCCCACATTGATGCCTGTATCGATGCCAGCATCGATACCCTTATCGATGCTGGTATCGATACACTGGGCAGTTAGTTACGAATCTAAGCCTGAAATTTATTATTTTTGGATAAGATTTCAATCCAATAGCTCTCATTCACTGATGTTTACTATAAATAGGGATAGAGAGTGAGGGGTTAGAGGTGTGAAAAATTTTATAACTCCATTTGGAGAGGAGGGCTACTCTTTATTGAAAAGGTCTTCCAAAAATTATAATTTTTGTTGCAATTAATAATAATAATTTTTTCCTCTTTAAATTTTCTTTTCTCCTCTTTGTTGAATGATGAGGATGGAGATGAAGAGCAATTTGAAGGTTTGCATTTCTTTTATTTTCCTCATTTATTTTTTTTTAATTTCTTTATTATTGGTTATTAGTTAGATTTACATTCATGCTTGTAGTGTAGATTTATTTTCTTGTCTTTTTATTTCTTTTTGCACTTTATTTTGTAGAGAAGATTTATTTTCTTGCATTTAATTTTTGTAATTTATTTTATAGTTTAGATTTTAATTCTTTGTAGTTAGATTTATTTCTTGTTCATAGTTTAGATTTTTATTTTCTTTTTAAATTTGTAATTAGTTCTTTTTCTTCTTGTTTTTATTCTTAAGATGTGAAATTAATTCTTGTAGGAATCTTAGAATTATATGATGCTAGTCTAATTTTCTTTATATTATGCAAATTATTCTTTTGCACTTAAAATATTCATGTTTAGGATAATCAACTAGAAAACTAATCGGTAGAAGAAGAGTTTGATAATCTATGCTTATCTTAAATGGTTTGATAGGTTATGCTTATGAATTCTAGGATTACGATATTGTTGTTGCTCTTATCATGAATAGTAATTTTAAGTTAGATGATAATTTGATAGGTTATACTTTCCTTAAATGGTTTGATAGTCTGTGCTTAATAAATCTAAGTTGAAATATGATAAAAAGAGAATAATTTGTATTTTGTAATTAAGATTAGTTAGTGGATTAAATTCTAGATTTCTCATATCTTAAATTTAAACTTCCATCTTGACTTTCTTGAATTTTATTTTTATTTTTGATTTTTATTTCTTGATTTTATTCATTCTTTTTTCTTGCCTTTGATTTCATTTATTCTTTGATTCTTATTTCTTTTCTCTAAAATTCAATTTATTGTCTCTTGCATATATTCACAACAATCACTCATCATAATCACACTTATTCTTTAATTCCTAATTGTCACGCACAAAACATAAGAATCATTTCTAATAATCTCTTAAAATCACCTTCCTCGTGGGATCGATAACTTTTTATACTATAACTTGATCAATTTTGCACTTGTAATTTTGGTACATAATTATGCGGCATTATGTTTTTGGCGCCGTTGCTGGGGAAGGTGCTAAAATAGGATTTTATTATTTTGGTTCTTTAACTTGTGTGTTTTTCTTATGAAGGAACCGCTTGGAGCTTGAAAGTCTTGGATTGAAGATCAAGAATTTAGAGAATTGCTTTCGGGTAAGTCCTCTTTCTAGTTTTCAATTCCACCCTTTTTAGTTAGCTTCATAATTAGAGACACGTAGGATTTAAAAAAAACAAAAAGTTTTTATTTTTGCTGACCATAATAAAATCCATCTTTCACTTGAACATTAACTAACAAGATAATAAATTCAAACAAGAGCTCTCTTCTCATATTTGATTGTTGTTGACAATAATTAAAAAAAGATTTTCTTTTTATCATTCTTTTTATTCGCTTTTAATTTCTAGGGTTGTATTTCATATAGTGTAGGAATTCACCAAAGTGATTGTAGCACTTGATTTGGCACACACTTAAAATATTTTTAAGGGCAAAACCCCAATCAAGATAAGGTAATGGATTTCATCACCCTTTCCTTAGCCCACAAATCACTAATTCCCCATTTCATAAACCCAAGCCTTCTAAAACTCATTAGACGTTGGCCCCTAAGGATTCGAGCTTAATAAGGAACAAGAAATCCTTAAGTGAACCGGTTTAAGTTTTCTCAGATTAGTTGGTGTCTAAAACAAGGTTTAGGGGTTGCGTAAAGCGCTCCATAAGGAAAGAGGTACTTAATTAATCTTTGATCTAGTACTATCCTTACCTGGCTAACTACCGGGTAAAACTTTAATCTTTTCACTGTAGGAGTTTTTGGTTAGGAGCTGGTCTAGTTGAGTTAGGCTAAACCCTAGAATTAGAGTGATTGAAAAGTGATTGCTTTGATTTGTTTTAGTTAGGATTTTTCTTTTTCTTTATCTTTTCATAAAAAAAACTACTTTTCTTTCTTTCCGTTAAAAAAAATATTTGTTTTGGTGTATGCAAACTTGGGTTCGGGATAATTCTCATCGTTTAATCCGTGTTGAACCAATCCAAGAAATGGCAAATCAATCCGTTCTTCAGGATATGTGTTACCCCACCAGAATTGCAATTCCATCTTGCATAAGACTCCCCGAAGTAAATGGAGCAAATTTTGAGCTTAGACCGCATTACATAAACATGCTTCCCAAATTCCTAGGTAATGGAACAGAAGATGCATATATTTTTATCTCGGAATTTGAGGAATGATTAAAATGAGATAATTAACCGAAGATGCAATTAAGCTCAGATTTATTCCATTTTCCCTTAAGGACAAAGCTAAAAAATGGCTGTACAGCTTACCGACAAATTTTATCTCAACTTGGGAGGAATTTATCACCGTTTTTCTTTAAAAAAATTTCCCTATTCACAAAACGGTAAAGCTTAGGAACAGCATTCAAAACTTCAAAATTGTCCCGGGAGAGCCATTCTGGAAATATTTTGACCGGTTCAAAGATCTTTTAATCCAATGTCCTCATCATGGTCTAGAAAAATGGCAATTGTGCCAAGTCATATATGAAAGATTGGAATATTCTTCAAAAACATATTTAGAATCGATGTGTCAGGGAGATTTTATGAGGAAAAACGCAGATGAATCTTGGGAATTCCTAGAGAGTCTATCCGAAAAAACAATACAGTGGGAACACTGTGATGACAGGGTTTCATCAGTTCTACAATCTAAGTCTAGTGGTCTTTTCCTGGAGTCAAACATTGCTTCTGAAGCAAAGATGGCGACGATTCTGCGGAGGTTGGAAGCCTTAGAAGTTAAGGAACGAACTCCAGCTCAAATCAATCATGTTTCTACCCCAGGATGTCATAACTGTCAGTCTTCTACCCATGTTTCAGAGGAATGCCCTCTTCTAGGAAATAACCATGCTTTAGAACAGATGAACGCTGCATTTCAGCACCCTAGAAATGATCCATTTTCTCCAACCTACAATCCAGGTTGGAGAAATCATCCCAACTTTGCTTGGAACCAAGGAAATTCTCATGGAAACCAAAACTTCATTCTCGCGTCTAACCAACAATTCCCTAGGGGAAACACTATCCCATTCAACGAACCAAACAATTTTCAACAAGCTAACCCAGTTTTTCCAACCCAACATCCTCATCCTCACCAGCCTACAAATCATTCAAATTCTGATCATGACAAACGTTTAAGTGTCTTAGAAAAGGGTTTAGAAGCTATGATCAAAGCTTCTACACAAACGACCAACATGTTGACCCAGTCATCCACCACTCTAAATTTCTTCATGCAAACAACCGGCCAAGTGCTCAACTCGAATACTCAAGCCATAACTCGGTTAGAAACCCAACTTGGGCAACGAGCCACTGCCATGAGTGAGAGAGAAAAAGGAAAATTCCCAAGTCAACCTGTTGCAAACCCTGAAGATACTGGATCCAGTTTTAACAATCCAGCTCAATAGAATGCAATTCACACTCTGAGATCAGGGAAACAAATAGACAATCAAGTTAGAATGCCACCGGATCAAACCCCTTCTCTTATCCAACACACTCCTTCCGATGAAGCAATTCCTTCCGATGACCAACACGCTTAACTTGAGATTGAGCCTGATCTAGATAGGTATAGGCCCATTGGCCCCTTTCCAGATAGACTTAAACTTAGGAAAAACTCCCTGCAGGTTGAGAAAATCCTAGAAATGTTTAAACATGTCAAGATCAACATCCCTCTCCCAGATGCAATCGAACAAATCCCTTCTTATGCAAAGTTCTTGAAGGACTTATGCACTAAAAAAAGAACCACCAATGTCCCCAAGAAAGTCTTCTTAGCTGCCAACCCCAGTGAAATTTTTTCAAAACCCATGCCGTTGAAATACAAGGACCCTGGTTGTCCCACAATTCTGTGCGTCATAGGTAACACTCACATTAATAAGGCACTTCTAGACTTGGGAGCCAGCGTTAACCTCCTTCCTTATTCAGTCTATCAACAGCTAGGTGTAGGAGAACTTAAACCAACAAGATGCACTCTACAGTTAGCTGATAGATTTGTAAAAATTTCCAAAGGAGAGGTAGAGGATGTTCTGATCAAAGTTGGAGAGTTTATTTTCCCTGTTGATTTTATTATCTTGGAAACGCAGCCCGTTTTCAATCTCAAAAGTTAAATCGCCGTCATTCTAGGAAGACCGTTCTTAGCCACCTCAAATGCTTTGATAAATTATAGAACCGGTCAGATGAAACTATCTTTTGGGAATATAACCGTTGACCTCAATATCTTCAACCTAGGAAGGCAGCCTAGTGATCCATCTGATAAACCCATGGAAGTGAATTTCATTCAAGGAATATCCAGTGAACAACAAGAGGGAGAGTGTGAGTCTGATTCAAATGCATCTGATTTAATGATTGAGGAGCTTTCTGATGACGAACTAGAGATAGAACCGCTGATCAACCATGTTTCTACTATTGGCTGGCAACGAGAACCTTTGGAGATAGAACCCCGAGTCCAGCTTCGCCCATCTGTGGAGGAACCCCCTAAGTTAGAGCTTAAACCTCTACCTGAAAATCTAGAGTATGCCTACTTAGGGGAGAACGAGTCTTTACCAGTTATCATTTCTTCTGACTTAACTACCAGTCAAAAGAAAGCTCTCTTAGATGTTTTAAGAGAGAATAGAGAAGCCATTGGATGGACCATGGCTGATATCAAAGGGATTAGTCCAACCATTGTTCAACACCGAATCCATTTGATAGATGACGCCAAACCTACTAGAGATCCTCAACGTAGGCTAAACCCAGTGATGAAAGAAGCCGTTAGGAAAGACATTTTGAAATGTCTCGATCATGGGATCATTTATCCCATTTCTGATAGTTCATGGGTGAGTCCGGTCTAAGTTGTTCCAAATAAATCTGGGATCATCGTGATCCAAAATGAGGCTATTAAGCTGATTCCCACTCGAATCCAAACTTGATGGCGAGTTTGTATTGACTACAGAAAACTCAACTTAGCCACTCGGAAAGATCACTTCCCTCTTCCTTTCATTGACCAAATGTTAGAGCGTTTAGCAGGACACAAGTTCTATTGTTTCCTGGATGGATATTCAGGTTACAATCAAATCCCTATCGCTCCCGAAGATCAGGAGAAAACCACCTTTACTTGCCCGTATGGAACATTCGCTTACCGACGCATGCGTTTTGGATTATGCAACACACCGGCCATATTCCAACGTTGCATGATCAGCATTTTTTCCGACATGGTAGAGCGATTTCTCAAAATTTTCATGGACGATTTTTCCATTTTTGGTGACACGTTTTCCCAATGTTTGCATCATCTTAAACTGGTCCTAGAACGGTGTAGGGAGAAAAACCTGATGCTCAATTGGGAGAAATGTCATTTCATGGTCAAACAAGGCATTGTCTTAGGACATGTAGTTTCCAATAGGGGAATTGAAGTGGACAAAGCTAAGGTAGATCTCATTTCCAATCTCCCTCCTCCTAAAACAGTCAAAGATATCAGATCGTTTCTTGGTCATGCTGGTTTTAACCAACGCTTCATCAAGGATTTCAGCAAAATTGCTAGACCCTTGACCAATCTCTTAGCCAAGGATACATCATTTGTCTTATCTCCCGACTGTCTCAAAGCTTTTGAATATCTGAAAAAGGAGCTAACCACAGCTCCTATCATTCATGCGCCGGACTGGACCTTACCCTTCGAATTGATGTGTGATGCATCTTATTCTGCGATTGGTGCTGTTTTAGGACAACGGTTTGATGGAAAACCGCATGTGATCTACTACGCCAGTAGGACTCTGAATGATGCCCAGCAAAATTATTCTGTCACAGAAAAAGAGTTTTTAGCTGTAGTCTTTGCCTTAAAAAAATTCAGGTCCTACCTCATCGGTTCCTTAACCAAAATTTTCACAGATCATGCCGCACTAAAGTATCTTTTGACCAAAAAGGATGCTAAAGTACGGCTCATTAGATGGATTCTCCTTCTTCAAGAGTTTGACATCCAAATTCTTGATAGAAGGGGAACAAAGAACCCCGTAGCAGATCACCTCTCTCGACTCCCAAATACACCAACATCAACCGTTCCGATCAATGAGCATCTCCCTGATGAACAACTCCTACAAATCCAATCTGTCCCATGGTTCGCTGACATTGTGAACTACATAGTCATGAACCAGATCCCTTCTCATCGGTCCAAACATGATAGATCCCGTTTTCTCTCCCAAGTAAAATACTTTTACTGGGATGATCTATATCTGTTCAAATACTATCCTGATCAGATCTTTAGGAGGTGTGTTCCCACTGAAAAAACTAGGAGTGTTCTATCCTTTTGTCATGAGCAAGCCTATGGGGGCCACTTTGGCCCGAGAAAAACAGCTAAAAAAGTTCTCCAATCTGGGCTGTATTGGCCCACTCTCTTTAAGGATTCATTCGAGTTTTGTAAAACCTGTAACTGCTGTCAGCTTTTAGGAAAGGTCACTAGGAGAAATATGATGCCCTTACAACCCATCTTATCCATTGAACTTTTTGATCTGTGGGGTATCGATTTTATGGGACCATTCCAAATTCCTTTGGAAATGTTTACATTCTAGTAGCCGTTGAATACATGTCAAAATGGGTTGAGGCGGTAGCTTGCAAAACTAATGACAACAAGGTCGTCGTCAAGTTTTTGAAAGAGAACATTTTTGCCTAGTTTGGAGTACCCTGAGCGATCATCAGTGATAACGGTACACATTTCTATAACCGTTCTTTTGAAGCTTTGATGAGGAAATATTCAATCACACACAAATTGTTAACTCCTTATCACACCCAAACCAGTGGACAAGTAGAGGTCACAAACAGGCAGATCAAACAAATCTTAGAAAAAGCAGATAATCATAACAGAGAAGATTGGTCTGTAAAATTATGTAATACTCTGTGGGCATATAAAACAGCTTTCAAGGCTAATTTGGGGATGTCACCATACAGATTAGTGTTTGGGAAAGCTTGTCACCTACCAGTGGAGTTGGAACATCGATCAATGTGGGTAATAAAACAGTTGAATTTTAACTCAGACTAGACAGATAAGAACAGATTGCTCCAAATAAATGAGTTGGAAGAAATTCGAAATGATGCATACATAAATTCAAAATTTTACAAAGAGAAAACCAAGATTTTTCATGACAAATCAATTTTACGAAAAAATTTCTATACAGGACAGAAAGTTTTATTATACAATTCAAAATTGCATCTTTTTCCGGGAAAATTGAGATCAAAATGGACAGGTCCATTTTTTGTCAAACAAGTTTTTTCAAACGGAGCTGTCGAGATAGAAAATCCTAAAAATAGCAACATTTTTAAAATAAATGGTCAACGTCTAAATCCATTTTTAGAATTTTCTACGCTCGGAGAGGAAGAGGTGTTGGTTCTTCATGAACCTCATTATCTGTAAAAAAAAAGAAAAAAAAGAGAAAAAATATTCTAAAAAAAAGGACATATATATATACATATTTCCTTAAAAATAAAGAAAACTATATACATATTTCCTCCTTTTGTTAA
>BQKN01064180.1:0-12813 GCA_022839385.1 Asparagus kiusianus
GGAACTTTGAAGTCTTTAATGAAACTCTTCTAGTTTAAGATCTTGTTTCCAATAATATTAGTCTTTGAAGTATTCGTCAGCTGGTGAAGTTTGGGTAGAGGTTGAACCATTGAAGTCCTAACTATTAAATTTGGTTGACTGACGGACAAAAGAAACTAGTATTGTTCTGGCTGACCAGTAGTCGAAGAAACCACTCATGTTTTAATCATAATCTTAATTGGCCGAGAAAGTTCCAAGTCATTTAAATATTTTTTTGGTTGATAACTACCTGATTCAGATGGTTATGCAGGTTGCAAGTGACTGGTGTCAACTTTTTAGATTTTCCATAAATTAAATTAGAAATTGTAATATAAAGAGATTGAAGCGAATCCAGATCACATTCTACTCCTGGGTTGCATGGTTACGGGTACGGGTATGGGACATGACAAATTGTAAAAGGTATGTACGGGAACCCGGCTTTATATATGCATGTTATATATATTTATATGTAATAAAATTAATAGTTTACATAAGATCAATATTGTTCTTTTGAATATGAATTTAGATTAATCATATTAAGATCAATATTGTTCTTTTGAATTTGAATTCAGATCAATCATATCTCAAATAAAGCTTGCCCCATGAACGAGTTACATAAGATCAATATATAAAAAATAGATGTAAAGTGAGAATATACATCCAAGGACTGTATGACAAGTGTTTTAAATTAAAACATGTATTATATAATTGAGTATGCGCCTGAATAAACACATGCATATATCTAATAAGTGTCCAAGAGGTACGGATACGGGTATGTGTCGGGTACATGTACGGCTTCCTTATAGAAGTACCCGGTTAACATAGTTCTACCCAAAGAAATTAGATTGCATGCCAAAAAATCAGCATATTATCAATTTAGGCTTAAGAATATAACTTATGATCTAAAGGCGGGCCCTAACCAAATCATAACTAATCCTTCTTTCCTAACCAAATGTCAAAGATCTTATCAATAGTAAATTTCATTAAATTTATATAATTTCAATGTTCTTTTAAATGTATTATATATGCATGCTAAATGTCTTATATATTCCATTACATGCCGGTGAAAAAAAATCATGCGATTGGTTTGGACAGGCCCTACCTCAATCTACTAATATCCATCCATCTATATTAGAGAGATTATGAAACTCGAACATTTATAATTCTCAGTTTTAGCGTACAATATAACATTTTGTCAAAGATTGTTGAATGTTGGGCGTGTTTCCTTTATTATATCTTGTCCACATAAAATTTGCTATCTGAATTGGCTGATTCCGGAGGATGTTGAATCTGTATTGAGAACAACATTTCTAAACATTTTTGGGGGGGCTTTGATGGATTTGATGATTTTTCCAGGTTGGAGATATGCCATTATCAAACAAAGTAAAAGGGTTGAAGAGGGAGCGGCGTGAAGCTAAGGTGAAAAATTCCACGAAAGAAGAGGACCAATCGAAGAAGAGGAAGACAGACCCCCAGTGATCACTTCTTATAATTTTGCAGCATTATTGTTTTAGTTGAAAATTTGTCTTCATTATGTTGTATATTTATTTACCGCTGAAAAATCAAGAGTATATCAACATATAGAGTCTAATATCGGATAGAGTAGCAACTACTTCTTACATGAAGGCATATCTCACTATCTCAGTTACTTGCTGTTTCCCTTTTCATGTTCTTGAAGTTCTATTCTCGTTTGTGAAATAAATGCTCCCGTCAGTAATTTCGAGTTGTGTATAAGAAGAGCTCGACTTCGGTATGCTGTGTCCTGGTTAAAGCAGAATACATTGCCAATAAATTGGTATTTTACATTTTAAGTACCGTCAGTTTTTTTCTGATTGTTATAGCAGTTTTAGTGATGAAAAATAAACTTCAATCATGATAAACAAGTGTCTCATATTATGCATAATAAGTCGGCGTTTCAAGATAATCAGAGGCCCCATTCGGTTGACTCGGCGTCACGTGTCGACAACCCGAAAGACATCACGTGTCGGCCCCAGGTTAAGTCGACTGCTTAATCACTTCACTCGGCCGACTGATAAGTTGATATCTTGCGAGGGCGATTCAAAAGGCGGTACTTCTCGACCACTGGTCAAGTAGAAAGACAATGAAATGCCTCGAGCCTCGAGTCCCCTCCCGTGCATTGGCGACTAATCACCTTACAATAAATGCCATTAAATGCATTATGAGCGTCATCATTCCTCTGCCCCTAATAATATTTATGACACATCGGACCACGTCGACACTGCACACCCCAATCACTTCGCATTAAATATCGACGTGACCCCTCCTCCACTCGTTAGCTGACACCTACAAAGGAGATGCTGACGTGACCGTCATCTCATACTCAGCCGAAGTTACCATTCTACCATTTTACCACCATTATAAATAAGAACACTATTTTCAATAACATGGTAAGTTTTTGACTTCTACTCACTGTGTTTAAGAATCATCGCGGTTCATTTTTACTTCTCCACTCAAGCAACTCACTAACTTGATCGTCGGAGGAACAACCGGGGAACCCAACCCCGTCCTCATACGATCTGCTATTTGTGCAGGGAAGAGCCGCTTACTCCAGAACCAGACATCCGGAGGGTTAGAGGATCCTCATCAACTTAATCAATCCTTTCATTTGACTGTTTGATATCAGACATCAACAGTTTGACGCTCACCGTGAGGCCTTCTTTCTTCTCCAAGCAATCATGTCTGATCCTGAGCATATGCCTAATTAGTTCATCCCCAGAGAGCCACATCCAATCTATGTTACGTAAGCTCAGCTTGAAGAATCCACCTAGCGGATCACTCAAGCCTTCCAGCAATAGTTCGCTGCTTTCACCGCAGAACTCCTCCATCAGATTTCTCCTCCTCAGCCCGCTCACTGCTCCTCCACCATCAGGGGGCCAGCTAAAGATGTGGGGGACTAAATTCAATACACTAAACAAATTTGATGGACTAATTTCAAAATATGAAGATTTGGTGAGCTAATTTAAAAAGATGAAAGATGTGGGGGACTAATATAAAAAGATCCAAGAATAAATTGCAGATACATCCTCCCTTTCCAAAGAAAAGTCAGGGTTGATAAAAGAATTCTCAAGATACAGACTAAAATGCTTATCTACAAAAATACCCTTTACTATATATACATGTTTCCATGCGTGTCCTTCACTTCCATCTTGACTCTCACCTTCACGTGACTTTAGGGCCAATTCAAAGCGGCGGCAGTCCTCGAATTTCTAAAATTTTTTCTTATTAATTTCTTTGAATCAAAAATAAAATTATGATGACATCATCAATGGCGATGAATCCAATCCTATGGACGAGGGACGCTGTCTTTAGTTTCTCTCTCAATCCGCCCCTGTACACTACTGCTAATCGTCGCAGGTCTTTTTTTTTTTTTTTTGAATTTTTTAATGATTTATTAGTCATTTTTTTCTTTAAAAAAACATTTTTCTTATTTTATTGTTGCAGATGGAGATCTCCACGAGCAATTTCTATTCCAAACAATCATATCCCAATGCGCAGCCGTGAAGCCAAAAATAGGTTAGATTTTGATGGGTTTACTTGTGAATATGATGATGCTAGAAATTTAAGGATCTTTTTATAAGTTTTATTTGACAAAAGTTATCTTTGGTTTTTCCCCCTTGTAGAGATTGTATTTTGTCTGCTTTTTTAAAAATTTATGGGGGAAAAAGTCTCTTTTACTCATACATATACTTCTTATGATGTCAAATTATAGGAGCAACTTAATTATTTTTAGTCTTTTAAAATATTGCTTCATCTAATTTATTGAAGAAGAAATAATTAGCTAAATTATCTATCATAACTTCAATTTTATATATCTATTCTCCTAACTGTCAATCTAATATATTTTTGAAAATTAAAACCCTGATGTTTTAGCATGAGCATGAGAACTCAAATTTTTAGAAGATACTATTTAATTAAAATAAATCATAAATTCTGTCAGTGAATGAATTTTAATAAAAATACTCATATTGACTGATCATATGCTTCGCTAAATAATTTCCCTGTGTTGGAGTTTAAAATAGATTATGATTAGATACACGTGTAAATTGAATTAGAATTAAATTTCGGATTTAGATAAGATATTATTAGGTATAGCAGTGGGGTTTGGTTGGGACCAAGAAAGAGCTAGATCATTTGATGCTTGTAGTTATATTAGATATTAGACTATGTTTAAAATTTCAGCGTAATTTTTTTTCTAAAACATAGAATATTTGTAAAAACAATGGCCCTTATGTAATACAAGTATTCATGTGACTAGCATATCCTCACCTTTTTAATTAGAGGTAAAAATGATAATATATTAAGCTCTGAGAGGGGGAACTACAGAGGGAAAAGTGCTATCATTGTGAACATTGTAGGGATAGATGTAATTTGCCGTGCATAATTGCTATTGATTGGTTGATGATACTCGGCCCTTTCGAGGGAAAGACTTAGATAGTCCTAAATACTTGGAAGTAATACGCAATGGTTCAAGTAATATGGTCAGGTATTTTTCCTTGGCATATATTGTTTAGAACTCAAGATTCATGCCAACTAACGTGTATATTTTCATTTGTACTGGATACACAAGTCGTTCCTGCATAGAAGAATTTCAACTGCTCTATAGAATTTCTATGCAGCTTGTAATATTCCTGATATGACTCCTCTAAGAAAACTGGGATCCAGCAGAAACTGAACCAATGGAAAGTAGATTTTGAGAGGATCTCCATGTATCTAATTTAATGGTACCTACTTGAAATTAAGATATGGCCGAAAGCTTCAAGTCTGCAAGATTCTTGCGGCACGGTCAGCCAGCCTCACCAGCAAAAAACCAATCAGAAACTCTACAACACAAGTATTGTACTATGAGTCTGATAAATTAAAAAAAGAAGCTCAACGAGCCGGAAGGTTGGTGTGAGGAAAGTTAATTGCCTAAATTAAAGAAAAGTAAGACAACTATATTAAATGAAAACTAAAAAAGTGTAGCAAATTCTATGAACAAAAAAAGTGCAAGTTATGTAATTGTTGGTGGGCTAGAAACCACTGATATTTTAGGTTATTAAGTTTTGAGAATTAACCTAGAGCCTGAGTTCACCTTGGTATATCATCTCTTGAGCTAAGATAACTATAACAATAGATCAATTTAAGACAATTCCTTCTTCTCTTTTTGTTGGCAAAATTAATCTTCAGTGAATTGTTATTATCTCCTTTAATAATCAAAAGCTCCTTGTTGAATTTAGCTCTATCTTTTTCACTTATTTTGTCCAACGGTAACTCCCAACAACACTTTGTGCGTATAACTATCCACGTCTTTTTGCAACTCTTGTACACAATTTAAGGTCACACATATTGTGACATGTATCTAAAAATAAAAACATGCCATGTAAATACATTATACTTAATTATAAAATGTATTTCCATTTGTAAAATTGCCTCCCCCGCCCCTTTAAATGTTGCTTGAAAGAAACTGAAGGGGTATGTATGAGTTTAAAGTGCTACAATAATTTCAGTTTTGAGAATTAACCTAGAGCCTGAGTTTACCTTGCTATATCATCTCTTGAGCTAAGATAACTATAACAGAAGATCAATTTAAGACAATTCCCTTAAATTGTTATTATCTCCTTTAATAGCCAACAGCTCCTTGTTGAATTTAGCTTTATCTTTTTCATTTATTTTTATCCAATGATATCCCTTTTATTGCTAGAGGTGTTGTATATCCTTGTAGTTCAACCTACAGAACGAATCTGTTGTGTTTTACTTTTATGTGGATTTTTTCCAACACACACTTGTGCTTACAAGTTCCCCCTCCCTCAAAATTTTAACCTTAGCGCAGGTTCTATCGGCAAGCAAGTGAATCTGTGGCCAGTGTTTCCCTTCCTTCTTTCCTCTTTTGCGTATATACATAAAGTGGAAATTTTATATAGCTTAAATATACCAATGACACTGGTATGTCAATAGGGGCAGGAGTAAACCTATTTGTTTTCATCTATAATATGTATTTCAAAGAAACCTGCTTTTGGCTTGGGTAAGCTTCACTTTTAGAGTTCCAAAAAATGCCTTCATATTTAGCAGGAAAAAATGAAATTCTCTCACACTTAAAAAACAGTGGAAACGTTCACACATGAAGATTCAATCTAAATGTCCTCAAACTTTGGTGTGGGGCCCTAGGTTCCATGTCATACATGCTTGCAACAGAATACTAATATATATTGGAAATTCATCTTGATCCTATAATTTCTTAATACTCTATGTATAATTTCCTTTTTCATTCTTGGGGTTGAGCATCTATCTCTCATTCTCAATGTGCTAAATTTCTTCTGCTAACACCTCTCTGCGTAATTTTCCATTACAGGACATTAACCTCTGACATACAAAAGCTCAGACTAATCACCGCCATCAAAACCCCATATTTACCTGATGGTAGATTCGATCTCCAAGCTTACGACTCCCTCATCCACACTCAAATTGAAAATGGCGTCGAAGGTGTAATTGTGGGAGGAACAACTGGTGAAGGCCACCTAATGAGTTGGGACGAGCACATCATGCTCATCGGCCACACTGTAAATTGCTTTGGTACATCAATCAAAGTCATCGGAAACACTGGAAGCAACAGTACAAAAGAAGCAAAACACGCAACAGAGCAAGGTTTCGCTGTAGGTATGCACGCATCTTTGCACATAAACCCTTACTACGGGAAAACATCCTATGAAGGTTTAATCACACATTTTCGGTCTGTTCTCTCTATGGGCCCAACCATCATCTATAATGTACCTTCAAGAACTGGGCAAGATATACCTCCATCGGTTATAGACGAATTCCTAAGTCATCCTAATTTCGCTGGTATTAAAGAATGCGCTGGACTAGATCGAATCAAAGAGTACACAAACAAAGGACTGATTGTATGGAGTGGTAATGACGATGAGAGCCATGATAGTAGATGGGTTAATGGAGCTAAGGGAGTTATATCGGTTGCTAGTAATCTCGTTCCTGGTTTGATGCATGAGCTTATGTTTGGAGGATTCAATGTGGAATTGGATTCTAGATTGAGGCCGTTGTTTAAATGGCTTTTCGAGGAACCGAATCCGATAGGGTTGAACACTGCCTTGGCTCAGCTGGGAGTTGTGAGGCCTGTTTTCAGGTTGCCTTATCAACATCTTCCTATCGAAAAGAGAATTGAGTTTGCTTTGATTGTGAAGAGTATTGGGAGAAAGTATTTTGTTGGAGAGAAAGATGTACGGGTCATTGATGATAGCGAGTTTATTTTGGTAGATGGTTAGTCATGTATATGGGACTTACTATGTTTGGCATATCTTTAGGAATGATCTATGGCAAAAAAAAAAAAAAAAAATTTAAGTTGGGTATTGGGGATATCATTTATTAATCCAAATGTGAGGTCGAGCATCCTTTTATTTTTACTGCGTACTCCAACTAATATAGATGGTTAAGTCATTTTAGATTGTTTTGTTGGTTGCAAACTATAATTGTAATTGTAGTTGTAATTTGCAAAAGATGGTTACAAATTTACAAATGAATCTATTTTGCCTATGCTTCGTTCAATCTGAGGAATGTCTCTGGTGGCTTGTTCCCCCTGCGAAGTCCTTTTATTTATTTCTAGGTTAAGAAGTCAGTTACTCAAGAGTGATTATATTTTGTGAAATTTTTGTGACTGGCCTCAAGGTAGCATAAGATCCGATGATGTACACATCAAGGTAGGTATGTACGTATGTATGTGTGTGTATAAGTTTAGCCAAAGTTAGCACATAAAACCAGACTGTGATATTGCCTTCTTTGCCCAGCACAACACTATAGTTTGCTTCATCTGTGGTTATTAATATTATTTCTTTTTCGCTCAGAGTGGCAATCATCCTGAGGAAAACATTTCTTGCAGTTTCAGTAATAGCAATATCAGAAGGGACTACTATGACAAATATGTGAAAAACATGTACTTGGGACATCGATCACAACCATTCTTAGTTATCTTCAAGTATTAATCTGAATGTCATCCCAAGAAGAAAATAGTTGTGTTAGTTGATTAAACAAGATGTTACTCGTGTTAGTTGATTAAACAAGATATTGATGAATGCAAAAGCTTATTTTGAATTTTGATAGCACTCAAGCTTATATAAACATATACAAATTACTGGAAGGAAACTTAACCTCGCATTATTTGAGAAAATAAGGAGAAAGGTGGGGTGATAGGTTATTGGTAGTCTAATCTAAATTATTTTTAATTTGAAAATTGGGTAGGGTCTGCGCTTGCACTTATACCCCTGTCAGAAAATAAGGAGACAGCAGACCACAGGACCTCAAAACTTGCACTGAGATAGACAAGTTTTGATGAATAAGAATATTTACTTTTTTCTTTTCTTTTTTTTTCTTTTTTTCTTTTTTTTTGGTTGGTGTTTTGGGGTGGGGTGGGGGCGGCGCTCTGCTGCAGCATGAATTTTCTTACGCCGCTACTTGCCAATTTCCTTGTATCCACCGCGAAGTTCTTGCTTGTTGGCCGGGAAAAAGAAACTACAGAGTAGCACAAGATGCATGGGCAACAAAAACGGACTCGCATCTCTAACTTATCAATTTACAGGTGAGGGCCAACCTGGCAGTAACCATCTGACCCTTCGACTCCTAAGATATACATTTTACACAGTCCTAAATAATAAATATACAAAGGGCAATCTACATTTACACAAGTAGGACCTGCTTAACCAAAATTACATCCAACACACTCAGCCAACAGAATCTTCAGAATCTTCAATCATCACCTCATTGTCACCTTCCACTGAATCACCGTCAGTCTCATCATCGTCATCATCATTGCCGCCGCCACCACCACCATCACCATGACCATCATCATCATTATTGTCACTACCCTTCTCTGTTTCAGCATCAGACAAGGACTCATTTCTCTTCCCATCATCATCACCACTCACAAATCTCTGTCCAAACTCTGGCGCCACAATTTCAAGCATAGCATTCAGAGCCTTGTGTTCCTTGCTCAGTTTACTACCTGAAACATTGCTCTGGCTTCCTGAAGCCTGACCATCTGAGCATAGAAGAAGAGCAGCAGCAGCATCAACATCTTGAGTTTCATTCTCTCCATTTACTGATGGAGCTGTGCTCACCGCCCAGCTTCCTGCAACTTCCGAGGTCAAGAGATCAGCAGTTCTTATAGGATCAACTCTATCTTCAGTGTTAACGTCCAAGTTCTCTTGAATTTGCACTTCATCATCAATCTGCATAGTATCTCCTGCCAAATTACTGCATTTATGAAGAACACCTGTTCTTTCATCAAATCCAGCATCTTGGCTTTCAGTACCTAGAACTCTCTCAGTATCGGTAGGGTCTCCCTCATTAACAACTGTTGTTCCCACTCCATCAACATCAGAGACAAATCCCTTATTAGTGCATTTATGAAGAACTGTTCTTTCATCAGATTGGCTTTCAGTTCCTAAAACTCTCTCTGTGTCATTAGGATCCCCCTCACCGACCACTGCGGTTCCAATGCCATTAACATGAGAGACAAATCCTTTATTAGCCAACCTATCAGAGTTTGTGCATTCTAAATCTTGAGTATTCTCATCTAGATTACAATCATGCTTCTCAGTTGTGCTACCATCATCCGAGCTCTCTCTGGAAGTGTGATTATTCTTCGGAGTAGAGGTTCCAGAAGCTTCCTTGGTGTTGTTTTCCGGCTGAGTTTCATCTCTAAGCTTGAGGCGGGCAGCATTTACGGCACAAGTCACTGATTCATTCAAATCAAGTCCAACTAGTGTATTGGCATAGTTCTCTTCATCCTCTAAAGTTTTCTGCATGGCCTTCAACTGTTCTTGCTGCTTTGCAAACAATGCAGAGATCGCCTCGGTTGTGGAATAAAAAGCACGCAATTGAGTTTCTCTGCATATAAAATGAGGGGAGAAGGTTAATGGCTGCACTGTAACCTACATTCAGATACAAAGCTAAATTGGAACGTTGAAGGCTAGGTTCAACCAAATATTCTCTACACATCAGGGCAAATCAACAAGATGTCCCATGTAAATCCATTCTTCATACCCTCATGGGGAAATTTTTTTTTTAAAGAATGAAAAAAAGAAAGAAGAAGGCGTAATACCCCAATTTATCTCAACCTTGTTTGCTTTTTTTTTTTTTTTTTGAAAATGAATTTCCCCATATCAAATTATGGAAGGTGCGAGTACAAACTTCTTACCCCACTTGGTTTGGCAGATACGTAGCAAATAACTTGAGGAATGAGAAACAAGAATATAAAGTGCCTAATGTTTCACTCCTTTGCCTTCTGATATAGATCAAAAATCTAGTTCCACTTTCAGATGAAATTTTCTCTACAGTATGCACATAAAAGCAGTGTTTTAAATATCGGCCGCCATGTCGGACATGGCGGCCGATATGGCGGTTTTATACCTTAGCCGTCATGATATCCTTCATTTCAATGCGTATTGCGTTTCTGAGGTCATGTCGGGGACATGTCGGAAAATATCGGGTATGTCGGGCGCCATTGCGGCCAAGAAATATCGGCCAAATTTCAGAAAAAGCGGTTTTAAGCTTATTGGGTCAAGTTTGAAAAACCCGACTCGAAAATCAGGTGTCTACAATTGGTTAGTGATCCTAACATCAATAAGGTATGTACTTTTTCATATGTTTAGACAATATAATTATCAAGTATGTGAAGATTCCATTTATGATATTATATCAACCTATCCGATATGGCAATCCGATATTTTTTTATGTCCCCCGATATATCCCTGATTTCCGCTATCCGACATGAATTTTGGCCGACCGACATGAACCCAACATCCGATATTTAAAACATTGCATAAAAGAACTGTATTTGGACTAAAGGATTCTTTTGAATGTCAAGGTGTATCAGACACGATGATGTATTTTATGAGTACTTCGGATTTACCACCCATTAACAGGTAAAAGTGTGAAGTTGAAGAGCAAAATTCATGTGCCTGTGGGGAAAGTACTTAAAGATCTTCTGAAATGGCATACAATTTCCTGGGGCAGGAATTACACTGATCTGAGGGTTGACATAATATTATGAGGAATTTTGTCACCTTAGTTGTGCAACATAGTCAATCTGCTTTGTGGAAAGATTGTATGATAAATGATCTATGTGGGATATGTTCTTCTTCATGAGCAAGGACATTACAGATAGAACTATTTGTATAAAAAAGGAAGCATTGGATAGACTATCTGTACACAGCTTCAGAAGTCATCCCACCTCGTTCAGCTTACAAACATGCAGCCTCTAATGATTAGTAGAAAGTATTCAGCTTGAATCAAGAACTTGATAGATATAGGTAGATACTGACCAAAACAAAAAATGATAGATATAAAAAAATACTGACCAAAACAAAAAATATATATAGGAAGATAGTTACATTTGAAGTTCGTCCATGAATGAAGTAAGATAAACTTTCTTTAAACAATGTCATTAGCTATCTTAAATGATTGGCGTTAGCATTTACTAAATCAACAAGTTATTTATCATAAACATAAAATGATCCGCACCTTGACTTTTTTTATGTATTACTATAAGCATGCCAAGTAAAAGAAACCTTCTGTTACTCATCCTCCCAGAATTCCACAATAAATTAAGATTAACTTCACCTCTTCAGGCCACTGACCAAAATACACATGGAACCCTGTCTGACAGTTTAGCTCCTTCCATTTTCACTTCCACAGTTCAGTTGGTCATGGGCAACTTAGGAGATGGTTCCTACATGCCTTACATAGTCCACTGCTGATATTTACCCAACTTATGAACCTATCTCTTCCGGGTCAAACCAACCAACCCATATAAAAAGGGTTGTGCTCATCTCCAACTGCTAGACCTAAATCAAACTATGTTAGCAATAGGTTATGTGCATGAAGCGAGTGAGTGCTGCTAGTTAATGATATGCCATCCTCATCTACAGGGAAGGTAATGCTACCTGCTAGATAACCTTCTGAACTTATTTCACGCACAGTTTCCTTTCATACTGTTGCCTCACATTCCCGATATACCTTCAAGTTTCAATCCAAGTCCTTCCACAGAGCCTTTATAACTCACAGTTGTGGGCCATAAGCACCTTCATTTAAACAGGAGAACCTTTTTTCTGATAATAATATTCTTTAAGAAGACAGTATTAATTTGCTCACAAATAGGAATTCACTGGTTCAAATTCAAGGACATTGTGAGACGAGAATAAGGAAAACGAAATAAGTGTCTGAACCTAAGACCTTTCTTGCTTCCAAAATGAAACTTCCTATGATCTGCTTGTGTAGTTGGATTAAAAAAATAAATTCCATTTTCTGATGTTTACAGACCACTGCATGGAATATTTTGCTGTAGTTGTTATAAAAGAGATTAGCTTGCAAACATGGGATGCTCTTGTTTACCTTAAAATTATCCTTTCCCTTGCACCTTGAAACCTTTGTTTTTCGATGGAAAGATCACGAATTGCAGCAGAAATTTCCAGTTCAAGAGAGGACACCTTGGCCCATGCCTCTTCCCGTGCCACCTGCTAACAACAGCATACAGGATTCTCAGATAAACCCATCGAAGTATATGCCTCAAGTGTCTATAATGCACCATTCAACCGTAAACATGGACAAAACTTGGCAAACAGAAGCATGGCATTCTTATATGCAAGGAAACTGACTGGTGTTCCAAATTAACATTCATTAAGTAAATCAGGTATAACAAATAGGGGGGGGGGGGGGGGGGGGGGTAGGGGCCCCACCGGGCCCCGGCCCCGCCCCCCCCCCCCCCCCCAAAGAGAAAAAACAAGAACCAAC
>BQKN01064185.1:7882-33473 GCA_022839385.1 Asparagus kiusianus
GCAGCGGCCAATGGTCAAGCCGAGACAATCAATAAGACATTATGCAAATTATTGAAGAAAGTGGTCTCCCATAATAAACAAGAATGGCATGAGAGGCTTATGAAGAGTATATGGGCATATCGTACTACTATTCGAACACCTACAGGGTCAACGCCTTATGCATTGGTCTTCAAAGGTGAGGTCGTGCTGCCACTTGAAGTGCAAATCCCATCTTATAGGGTCGCAATCCATGAAGGACTTCCAGAGCATGAAGCATTAAAAGCTCGGCTAGAAGAATTGGATGGTTTAAAGGATAAGCGTTTAAAAGCAAAAAAATTTTAGAGATATACCAGGCTCGTATTTCAGGAGCTTTTGACAAAAAAGTTCATCATTGATCCTTCAAGGTTAGTGATTTGGTATTGGTTGTTGTTTGTCCTATGATCATCACAAGGCAAACAAAAAGTAAATTTGAACCAAAATAGGAAGACCCTTTCATAGTGCAAGAGGTTTACTCAAACATGACCTATAAAATAATGGGAAAATTGCTTCAAGACCCTAAATTTTAATTTTCAATGTGCCCCAGCCCCCCTAACTTTCAACAATATGCTGCAGCCATATTTTTTTAAAAATATTATGCACAGGCCCCTCTCCCCAAGTTCTAATGCAAACTCCATCCAAAATCTTAATTTTACCCTCCTCCTCCTCCAGTCCTCCTCTACCACCTCCCTCACGTCCCTCCCCAGCTTCGCCTCCCTCCCTGCTCCGCTATCGGAGCCTTCCCAAGCACCGTCGCCTCCCTCCCCTTCCCCACCTCCATCCTCAGCTCCGCCTCCCACCTCCCCCACCCTGCATCCCTCCCCTCCCCCGCCTCCCTCCCCCACTGCACCTCTCCTTACACCTCCCTCCTCCTCCTCTGATCCCCTTCTACCCCCTCCCGCACCTCCCTCCCCCGCTCCGTCGCTGGCGTCGCCTGAGGAACTTCGGGTGGGCGGCGGCGATCATGGTTATCAAGTTAACTCTTACAATAATATGTTAACTATTAAGAGTTAACATGTTAACTGTAAGAGTTAACATGTTAACTGTAAGAGTTAACATATTAACTGTAAGAGTTAACATTCGTTGACATGAGAAAGAGGAGGGTAAATTAACATGTTAACTGTAAGAGTTAACATTCGCTAGCATGAGAAAGATGAGGTTAAATTTAGGATTTAAGCTAGCTGGCATGTTTAATCATGAGCTGGCATATCTAATCATCCGCTGGCATGAGCTGGAATCATGATGGAGGGGCCTAAACATAATTTTTCAAAAAGAAGGGGCTGCACTACATTAAAATAATATGGGGGGCTGTGGCACATTGAAAGTTGGAATTTGGGGCCTTGACACACTTTTTCCTAAAATAATTTCACCTTATGGAGAGTACTCTCCTCCCCTAATAAATGCAAAATTTCTAAAATGATATTATACCTAAAGAGGTATAACACTCTAAACTTTTACGATTATAAACTATAAGACACTCCAAACTTTTACGAGTATAAACTGTAAGGCACTCCAAACTTTTACGAGTGTAAACTAAGAGTAACTCTAAACTCTAAGAGGATAAACTATGAGTAAACCTATCAGGTAGGCATGGTCTATACAAGTTAAAAAAAAGCTTTTTTTTCTACACTAAAAAAAAACTATATATTTTCTGACCATCCTTTGGTATTTCGATGACAAGTTCTTACAGAGGGCTTCAATTCAAGTAAAGTCATGTTTATACAAATCTAAACTTAAAATGTGATCTATCATTTCAGACGAGAGGTAATTTAGAGCTTTCTAGACAAAGTTATGGTCAAAACAAATGCAGACCTATGTGTAGTCTGGGACAGGCCGAAAATACATATTGAAATAGATGCTCTTGCATCATCTCATTTTGTAAAAAAAAAAGTCTTCAACAGCCTCCAAACTCCAAAAGTATAAACTATGAGTAAGTTTGATGCCACACAGGATTGTCCATCAAAGTTCAATATTTTTTTTCTCTTGTGTATTTTGTGATGACTTCATCTTTCTCGACAGATGATTGTAACAATTACAAGTATAAAATATTAAAATATTATTTATTTTGAATATCTACTTGCTATAAAATAAAATGTCTAATCTCCAATATAATAAATAAGGTTTATTTAAAAAAAGAAATTATTTCTTAAAGGACATTACAAAGGTTAGAAGAGCTTTAAAACTGGTTGAACATGCTTCATACCCGGCTTTGAGATGTTGTATGTTGGGAGAACTCTATTATGCTCGATAAAGCAATTGCATAAAATTTTCTTGTTTGTCCAAGTCTTTCTTCAAACGTGCTTCTTCTGTGTCAATTGTTTTTAATTCAATTTTAGCCAGCTCAATCTTCTTCTCTAAATTCTGAACCTTCTTTCTCCACTTTACAATCTTTTTATTCAAATCATCCTAGCATGATTGATTATGATTAAGAGTAATTTTGAGCAAACAATGACTGCTCTACATAAGTGATAGGACTTTCCAATGATTTTGAAAATTCTAGAGAAGATAACCCATCAATATATTCAAGCTCAGAAATTAGCTCCTGTTGGATTGCATGATACTTTGTGGCAACTACAATAATTTTCTCAAATGCTTTTCTTAACTTACCACCTGAGTTACCAAGGGCTCCACAAAATGCAATTTTGTTCTCTATTAGTTTAATAAAGCCTTCAAATTCTTGCTCGAAAAGAACCAAAGGCTTTTGTTCAAAAAATTCTTTTACAAAAATGGGCAGTAGTACATCTGCAACCGAGCTCACAGAAGGGTCAACCGGTCCTTCATCACCTATATCATCACTATCATCAATTATGGGTGTTGGGGGAGACTCATCAGAATGTTTTTTATCAACCTTCATCAAAGTAACATGAATAGAGCAGTCTTGATGTTGTAATTCTAAGATCTCTTCTCTACTCTTAATGTGATAAATCCCAGGCATTAGAGGATGAACTTTAGCAGATGGAGACACAACACATAGAACTTGATCTTTGGATTCTTCTAAAAAGACTTAAATAGCTTGTGATGCGGCATAATTATGTACCAAAATTGTAAGTGCACAATCAAGTTATAGTATAAAAAGTTATCGATCCCACGAAGAAGGTGATTTTAAAAGATTATTGAATTGGTTCTTATGTTTTGTGCGTGACAAAAATAGGATTAAAGAATAAGTGTGAGATTGTGATGAGTGATTGTTGTGAATATATGCAAGTAACAATAAATTGAATTTTAGAGAAAAGAAATAAGGATCAAAGAATAAATGAAATCACAAGGCAAGAAAGAAGAATGAAAGAAATAAAATCAAGAATGAAAAGAAAATTCAAGAAAGTCAAGATGGAGGATTCAATTTAAGATATGAGAAATCGAGAATTTAATCCATTAGCTAATCTCAATTACAAAATACAAACTATTCTCTTTTTATCATATTTTAACTTAGATTTATTTAGCATAGACTATCAAACCATTTAAGAAAAGTATAACCAATCAAATTATCATCTAAGTTAAAATAAAATCATGATAAGAACAACAACAAGATAGTAATCCTAGAAATCATAAGTATAACCTATCAAACCATTTAAGATAAGCATAGATTATCAAATTCTTCTTCTATCAATTAGTTCTCTAGTTGATTATCCTAAACATGATCATTTTAAGTGTAAGAGAATAATTTGCATAACATAAAGGAAATTAGACTAGCATCATACAATTCTAAGATTCCTACAAGAATTAATTTCACATCTTAAGAAATAAAAACAAAAAGAAAAAAGAACTAATTACAAAATTAAAAAGAAAATAAAATCTAAACTATGAACAAGAAATAAATTTAACTACAAAGAATTAAAATCTAAACTACAAAATAAATTACAATAATTAAATGCAAGAAAATAAATCTACTCTACAAATTAAAGTTCAAAAAGAATTAAAAAGACAAGAAAATAAATCTACACTACAAGCATGAATATAAATCTAACTAATAAGCAATAATAAAGAAATTACTAAAAAGAAATAAAAGAGGAAAATAAAAGAATTGCAAACCTTCAAATTCCTCTTCATCTTCATCCTCATCATTCAACAAAGAGGAGAAAAGACAAATTTAAAGTGGTAAAAAAATTATTATTATTAATTGCAACAAAAGTTATAATTTTTGGAAGACCTTCTCAATTAAGAGTAGCCCTCCTCTCCAAATAGAGTTACAAAATTTTTCACACCTCTAACCCCTCACTCTCTACCCCTATTTATAGTAAACATCAGTGAATGAGAGCCATTGGATTAAAATCTTATCCAAAAACAATAAATTTTAGCCCTTAATTCATAACAAACTGTACGTCATATCGATATGGGTATTGATAAGCCCGTCGATAAGCGCATCGATAAGCGCATCGATGCGCCCATCGATGTGCCCATCAATGTACACATCGATGCGTGGCCTTCTCCAATTGTTGTCCGCAGATTCTTTCTTCCATTGGTTTTTGGGCTTGGACATTGGGCTTTGCTTGGACTTTTGGGCTTGGACGTTTGGGCTTTGGAATTTTCTCTTGTTTTTCCACTGGGCTTTGATTTATTTCTTTATTAAATATTTGAAAGAATTCATTTGGCTTCATGGCTTCATTAAATCCAGGGCTTTTTGTTGAGAGATGAGAGTTTTGAGATTTATTCTTCATTAACCTGTAATTAAAGATAAAAAATAATTATTAGTGGTATATTTATTCATATAAAATAGATAATGAGGGTATAAAACTATAATAAAATATGATTATCAAATACCCCCATACCTAAACTTTTGCTAGTCCTCTAGCAAAGAAAGAAAAAGAAAATCCTAACTCACTTTCGTAGGAATCGCGGTTGTATTTAGCGCATACAACAAAGCTTTAAACCCCTAGGTTACCCTAGTGGATGAGTTGTAGTCTCGTGAGGGTTTACAGTAAATATACCCATAAAATTTGGTCAACTTGCCAAGTTAAATAAGTTAGTAAATAACTAATTTTCTTTGATGTATTTAGACATTCTAATAGAAGCTAGTTAATAATCAAGAAAACGTTTTTATATATAACTCCAATGTAAATTTCTTAGAAAATCTTTTTCATTATAGCAATACAAAAACAAGTCAAATCTTAGAGATTAAATTTAAAAGTTTTGAAAAGAACATGCTAACTCTTTGTTTTAAATAACTTTCAAGTTTCTTGATCAAAAATTGTTTTTCAAGACCATATATACAAAACAACAATATATATAAAAAATGGTTAGTGTTATAGATATATATGTATATAATTTTTTTCTTCACTCTCTAATTATTGGTGATTGTTTTCTATTTTAACGGGCTTTCTAAGTGACCATTTAATGAGTTTTGAGCCAATGAATCCCAACCCAATTGAGCTTAGGTCATTAAGTATAAAAATATTCCTTGGGCTTAATTACTAGGTCAACTTAGGCTTTATAAGATAGAATCACCTTGAATTTAAGAGTTTTTTTTATTTTCTTTTTGGTGCCTATTTTTCGCACTCTTCTTTTATAAGATTAGTTTTTTTATAATATATATATGTGTGTAAGTATATATAGTCTGAAAAAATGTGTAAATCAAGATAACTTAAAAAAAATATTTTCAACTCTAAGTTAAGCATGCAAAAATTTTATTATTTTAATTAAAAGTCTAAGGTAAGACTTAAGTAAAGTATACTAGTTGAAAAATCATTTCTTAAGAATTTTATTTGGAGTTATCATAAAAGGTGAACTTGAGTATGTCACTAACTAGGAATTAGAAGTTTTAAAATTTATCAATTAGATCAATTATTACTTAACTCTATTAATTTGGTAAGTGATAATATTTATATATATATTTTTATATATAGATTTTTTCTTTTCTTTTTTTTAAAAACTATATTAACATGCTACAAAATGATAAAATAAAGAGGAAACTATGTACTTCCCACAACCACACCTAAATTTTGCGTTGCCCTCAATGAAAATTCGCTTATGCACAAAGTAAAGCAGATAAGAATTGAAAAACTTACATTTGTTCGGTTGACAATGATGATAAGGATCTGCAATTACTATTAGTATGAGGATGAAAAAATCAAATAAGAGAGAAAAATTATAATAATTATTATATTTTTTAGAGAAATATATTATTATTTTATTATTAGTATTTATTATTATTTTTTTTACAGATAATAAGGTTCATGAAGAACCAACACCTCTTCCTCTCCGAGTGTAGAAAAGTCTAAAAATGGTTTTAGACGTTGACCATTTATTTTAAAAATATTACCATTTTTAGGATTTTTTATCTCGACAGCCCCATGCAAAAAACTTGTTTGACAAGAAATGGACCTGTCCATCTTGATCTTAATTTTTTAAGAAAAAGATGCAATTTTGAATTGTACAATAAAACTTTCTGTCCTGGAGAGAAATTTTTTCGTAAAATTGATTTGTTATGAAAAATCTTGGTTTTTCTTTGTAAATTTTTGAGTTTATGTATGCATCATTTTGAATTTCTTCCAACTTATTTATTTGGAGCAATCTGTTCTTACATACCGAGTCTGAGTCAAAATTCAACTGTTTTATCGCCCACATTGCTCGATGCTCCAACTCTGCTAGTAGGTGACAAACTTTTCCAAACACTAGTCTGTATGGTGACATCCCCAAATTGGCCTCAAAAGCTGTTCTATATGCCCACAGAGCATCACATAATTTTACAGACCAATCTTTTCTGTTATGATTAACTGTTTTTTCTAAGATTTGTTTGATCTGCCTATTTGTGACCTCTACTTGCCCACTGGTTTGGGGGTGATAAGGAGTTGATAATTTGTGTGTGATTGAATATTTCTTCATTAAAGCCTCAAAAGAACGGTGACAGAAATATGTACCGTTATCACTGATGATCACTCGGGGTACTCCAAACTGTGCAAAAATGTTCTCTTTCAAAAACTTGACAACGACCTTGTTGTCATTAGTTTTGCAAGCTACAACCTCAACCCATTTTTGACATGTATTCAACTGCTTCTAGAATGTAAACATTTCCAAAGGAATTTAAAAATGGTCCTACGAAATTGATACCCCACAGATCAAAAAGTTCAACAGATAAGATGGGTTGTAAGGGCATCATATTTCTTCTAGTGACTTTCCCTAAAAGCTGACATCGGTTATAAGTTTTGCAAAACTCATATGAATTATTGAAAAGAGTGGACCAGTATAGCCCAGATTAGAGAACTTTTTCAGCTGTTTTTCTTAGGCCAAAGTGGCCCCCACATGCTTGCTCATGACAAAAGGATAGAACACTCCTAGTTTCTTTAGTAGGAACACACCTCCTAAAGATCTAATCAGGACAGTATTTAAACAGATATGGATCATCCGAATAAAAGTATTTTACTTGGGAGAGAAAACGAGATCTATCCTGTTTTGACCAATGAGAACGGATCTGGTTCATGACTATGTAGTTCACAATATCGGCGAACCATGGAACAGATTGGATTTCTAGGAGTTGTTCATCTGAAAAATGTTCATTGATCGGGACGGTTGATGTTGGTGCATTTAGGAGTCGAGAGAGATGATCTGCTACGGGGTTTTCTGTTCCCCTTCTGTCAAGAATTTGGATGTCAAACTCTTGAAGAAGGAGAATCCATCTAATGAGCCGTGCTTTAGCATCCTTTTTGGTCAAAAGATACTTTAGTGCGGCATGATCTATGAAAACTTTGGTTATGGAACCGATGAGGTAGGACCTGAAATTTTCTAAGGCAAAGATTACAGCTAAAAACTCTTTTTCTGTGATAGAGTAATTTTACTGGGCATCATTCAGAGTCCTACTAGCGTAGTAGATCACATGCGGTTTTCCATCAAACCGTTGTCCTAAAACAGCACCAATAGCGGAATCAGATGCATCACACATCAGTTCGAAGGGTAAGGTATAGTCTGGTGCATGAATGATAGGAGCTGTGGTTAGCTCCTTTTTCAGATAATCAAAAGCTTTGAGGCAGTTGGGAGAGAAGACAAATGATGTATCCTTGGCTAAGAGATTGGTCAAGGGTCTAGAAATTTTGCTGAAATCCTTGATAAAACGTCGGTAAAAACCAGCATGACCAAGAAATTATCTGACATCTTTGATAGTTTTGGGAGGAGGGAGATTGGAAATGAGATCTACATTCGCTTTGTCCACTTTGATTCCCCTATTGGAAACTACATGTCCTAAGACAATGCCTTGTTTGACCATGAAATGACATTTCTCCCAATTAAGAGTCAGATTTTTCTCCTTACACCATTCTAGGACCAGTTTAAGATGATGCAAACATTGGGAAAATATGTCACAAAAAATGGAAAAGTCGTCCATGAAAATTTTGAGAAATCGCTCTACCATGTCGGAAAAAATACTGATCAGCAATGTTGGAATGTGGCCGCTACGTTGCACAGGCCAAAAGGCATGCGTCGGTATGCGAATGTTCCATACGGGCAAGTGAAGGTTGTTTTCTCCTGATCTTCGGGAGCGATAGGGATTTGATTGTAACCTGAATATCCATCCAAGAAACAATAGAACTCATGTCCTGCTAAGTGCTCTAACATTTGGTCAATGAAAGGAAGAGGGAAGTGATCTTTCCGAGTGGCTAAGTTGAGTTTTCGGTAGTCAATGCAAACTCGCCATCCAGTTTGGATCCGAGTGGGAATCAGCTCATTAGCCTCATTTTGGATTACGGTGATCCCAGATTTCTTTGGAACAACTTGGACCGGACTCACCCATAAACTATCAGAAATGGGATAAATGATGCCATGATCGAGACATTTCAGAATGTCTTTCCTAACGGCTTCTTTCATCACTGGTTTAACCTACGTTGAGGATCTCTAGTAGGTTTGGCATCATCTATCAAATGGATTCGGTGTTGAATAATGGTTGGACTAATCCCTTTTATATCAGCCATGATCTATCCAATGGCTTCCCTATTCTCTCTTAAAATATCTAAGAGAGCTTCCTTTTGACTGGTAGTTAAGTCAGAAGAAATGATAACTGGTAAAGACTCGTTCTCCCCTAAGTAGGCATACTCTAGATTTCCAGGTAGAAGTTTGAGCTCTAACTTAGGGTGTTCCTCCACAGATGGGTGAAGGTGGACTCGGGGTTCTATCTCCAAAGGTTCTCGTTGCCAGCCAACAGTAAAAACATGATTGACCAGCGGTTCTAACTCTAGTTCGTCATCAGAAAACTCCTCAATCATTAAGTCAGATGCATTTGAATCAGACTCGCTCTCTCCCTCTTGTTGTTCACTTGATATTCCTTGAATAAAATTCACTTCCATGGGTTCATCAGATGGATCACTAGGCTGCCTTCCTAGGTTGAAGATATTGAGGTCAACAGTCATATTCCCAAAATATAGTTTCATCTGACCGGTTCTACAATTGATCAAAGCATTTGAGATGGTTAAGAATGGTCTTCCTAGAATGACGGGGGTTTGACTTTTGAGATTGGAAACGGGCTGTGTTTCCAAGACAATAAAATCAATAGGGAAAATAAACTCTCCAACTTTGATCAGAACATCCTCTACCTCTCCTTTGGGAATTTTTACGGATCTATCAGCTAACTGTAGAGTGCATCTTATCGGTTTAAGTTCTTCTACACCTAGCTGTTGATAGACTGAATAAGGATGGAGGTTGACGTTGGCTCCCAAGTCTAGAAGTGCCTTATCAATGTAAGTGTTACCTATGACACATGGAATTATGGGACAATCAGGGTCCTTATATTTCAATGGCATGGGTTTCAAAAAAATGTTACTGAGGTTGGCAGCTAAGAAGACTTTCTTGGGGACATTGGTGGTTCTTTTCTTAGTGCATAAGTCCTTTAAGAACTTTGTATAAGTCGGGATTTGTTCGATTGCATCTAGGAGAGGGATGTAGATCTTGACCTGTTTAAATGTTTCTAGGATTTTCTTAACCTGCAAAGAGTTTTTCCTAGGTTTGAGTCTATCTGAAAAGGGGGCAACGGGCCTATACCTATCTAGATCAGGCTCAATCTCATGTTCAGCGTTTTGGTCATCGGAAGGAATTGCTTCATCAGAAGGAGTGTGTTGGATTAGAGAAGGGGTTTGATCTGTTGGCGCTCTAACCTGATTGTCTATTTGTTTCCCTGATCTTAGAGTGTGAACTGCATTAACATGAGCTGGATGGTTTGAACTGGATCCATTGTTTTTAGAGTTTGTAATAGGTTGACTTGGGAATTTTTCTTTCTCTCTCTTGCTCACAGTAGTGGCTAGTTGCCCAAGTTGGATTTCTAACCGGGCTATGGCTTGAGTGTTCGAATTGAGCACTTGGCCGGTGGTTTGCATAAAGGAATTTAGAGTGGTGGATGACTGGGTCAACATGTTGGTAGTTTGTTTAGAAGCTTTGATCATAGCTTCTAAACCCTTTTCTAAGACACTTAAACGTTTGTCATGATCAGAATTTGAAGGATTTATAGGTTGGTGAGGATGAGGATGTTGGGTTGGAAAAACTAGGTTAGCTTGTTAGAAATTGTTTGGTGAGTTGAATGAGATAGTATTTCATTTAGGGAATTGTTGGTTCGACGCGGGAATAAAGTTTTGATTTCTAGGAGAATTTCCTTAGTTCCAAGAAAAGTTGGGATGATTTCTCCAACCTGGATTGTAGGTTAGAGAAAATAGATCATTTCTAGGACGCTAGAATGCAGCGTTCATCTGTTCTAAAGCATGGTTGTTTCCTAGAAGAGGGCATTCCTCTGAAACATGGGTAGAAGACTGGCAGGTATGACATCCCGGGGCAGAAACATGATTGATTTGAGCTGGAGCTCGTTCCTTAACTTCTAAGGCTTCTAACCTCCGCAGGATTGTTGTCATCTTTGCTTCAGAAGCAATGTTTGACTCCAGGAAAAGACCACTAGACTTAGATTAGGGAACTGATGAAGCCCTGTCATCACAGTGTTCCCACTGCATTGTTTTTTCGGATAGACTCTCTAGGAATTCCTAAACTTTATCTGTGTTTTTTCTCATAAAATCTCCCTGACACATTGATTCTAAAGATGTTTTTGAAGAATAGTCTAATCCTTCATATATGACTTGGCACAATCGTCATTTTTCTAGACCATGATGAGGACATTGGATTAAAAGATCTTTGAATCGGTCGAAATATTTCCAGAATGGCTCTCCCGGGATAATTTTGAAGTTTTGAATGCTGATCCTTAGCTTTATCGTTTTGTGAATAGGAAAAATTTTCTTAAGAAAAACGGTGACAAATTCATCCCAAGTTGAGATGGAATTTGTCGGTAAGCTGTACAGCTATTTTTTAGCTTTATCCTTAAGAGTAAATGGAATAAATCAAAGTTTAATCGAATCTTCGATTTTTTCTCTCATTTTAATCATAATACACACTTCCTCAAATTCCGAAATAAAAATATATGCATCTTCTGTTTCATTTTCAAGGAATTTGGATAGCATGTTTATGTAATACGGTCTAAGCTCGAAATTTACTCTATTTGCTTCGGGGAGTCTTATGCAAGATGGAATTACATTTCTGGTAGGGTAACATATATCCTGGAGAACGGGTTGATTTTCTATTTCTTGGATTGGTTCAACACGGATTAAACGATGAGAATTATCCCTAACCCAAGTTTGCATACACCAAAACAAATTTTTTTAAGAAAGAAAGAAAATTAGTTTTTTTATAAGAAGAAAAGGATAAAGAAAAATCCTAACTAAAACAAATCAAATCAATCACTTTTCAATCACTCTAATTCTAGGGTTTAGCCTAACTTAACTAGACCAGCTCCTAACCAAAAACTCCTACAGTGAAAAGATTAAAGTTTTATCCAGGTAGTTAGCCAGGTAAGGATAGTACTAGAGGGTGATCAGAGATCAATTAAGTACCTCATTCCTTACGGAGCGCTTTACACAACCTCTAAACCTTGCCTTAGATACCAACTAATCTGAGAAAACTTGAACCGGTTCACTTAAGGATTTCTTGTTCTTTATTGAGCTCGAGTCCTTAGAGGCCAACGTCTAATGAGTTTTAGGAGGCTTGGGTTTGTGAAGTGAGGAATTAGTGATTTGTGGGCTAAGGAAAGGGTGATGAAATCCCTTACCTTATCTTGATTATGGGGTTTTGCCCTTAAAAATGTTTTAAGTATGTGCCAAATCAAGTGCTACAATCACTTTGGTGAATTCCTACAAACTATATGAAATGCAGCCCTATAAATTAAAAGCGACTAAAAAGGATGATAAAAAGAAAATCTTTATATTTTTTTATTAGGGTTAACAATCAAACAACTATGAGAAGGGGAAACATTGTTTGAGTTTATTATCTTGCTAGTTAATGTCCAAGTGAAAGATGGATTTTATTATGGTCAACAAAAATAAAATCTTTTTTTAGATCCTAATTGTCTCTAATTGTGAAGATAACTAAAACGGGTAGAATTAAAAATGCAAGAAAAAAAGACTTACCCAAAAGCAATTCTCTAAGTTCTTGATCTTCAATCCAAGATTTTCAAGCTCCAAGCAGTTCCTTCACAAGAAAAACACATAAGTTAAAGAACCAAAATAATAAAATCATATTTTAGCACCTTCCCCGACAACGGCGCCAAAAACTTGATGCGGCATAATTATGTACCAAAATTGCAAGTACACAATTGATCAAGTTATAGTATAAAAAGTTATCAATCCCACGAGGAAGGTGATTTTAAGAGATTATTAAAATTGGTTCTTATGTTTTGTGCGTGACAAAAATAGGATTAAAGAATAAGTGTGATTGTGATGAGTGATTGTTGTGAATACAAGCAAGTAACAATAAATTGAATTTTAGAGAAAAGAAATAAGAATCAAAGAATAAATGAAATCACAAGGTAAGAAAGAAGAATGAAAGAAATAAAATCAAGAATGAAAAGAAAATTCAAGAAAGTCAAGATGGTGGATTTAATTTAAGATATGAGAAATCTAGAATTTAATCCATTAGCTAATCTCAATTACAAAATACAAACTATTCTCTTTTTATCATATTTCAACTTAGATTTATTAAGCATAGACTATTAAACCATTTAAGGAAAGTATAACCTATCAAATTATCATCTAAGTCAAAATAAAATCATGATAAGAACAACAACAAGATAGTAATCCTAGAATTCATAAGTATTACCTATCAAACCATTTAAGATAAGCATAGATTATCAAATTCTTCTTCTATCAGTTAGTTCTCTAGTAGATTATCCTAAACATGATCATTTTAAGTGTAAGAGAATAATTTGCATAACATAAAGGAAATTAGACTAGCATCATACAATTCTAAGATTCCTACATGAATTAATTCACATTTTAAGAAATAAAAACAAGAAGAAAAAAGAACTAATTACAAAATTAAAAAAAAATAAAAATCTAAACTATGAACAAGAAATAAATCTAACTACAAAGAATTAAAATCTAAACTACAAAATAAATTGCAAAAATTAAATATAAGAAAATAAATCTACTCTACAAATTAAAGTGAAAAAAAAAATGAAAAGACAAGAAAATAAATCTACACTATAAGCATGAATATAAATCTAACTAACAAGCAATAATAAAGAAATTACTAAAAAGAAATAAAAGAGGAAAATAAAAGAATTACAAACCTTCAAATTGCTCTGCATCTCCATCCTCATCATTCAACAAAGAGGAGAAAAGACAAATTTAAAGTGGAGAAAAAATTATTATTATTAATTGTAATAAAAGTTATAATTTTTAGAAGGCCTTCTCAATTAAGAGTAGCCCTCCTCTCCAAATAGAGTTACAAAATTTTTCACACCTCTAACCCCTCAATCTCTACCCCTATTTATAGTAAACATCAGTGAATGAGAGCCATTAGATTAAAATATTATCCAAAAATAACAAATTTTAGCCATTAATTCGTAACAAACTGTACGTTATATCGATATGGGTATCGATAAGCCCATCGATAAGCACATCGATAAGAGCATCAATGCGCCCATCGATGTGCCCATCGATGTGCACATCGATACGTGGCCTTCTCCAATTGTTGTCCACAGATTTTTTCTTCCATTGGTTTTTGGGCTTGGACATTAGGCTTTGTTTGGACTTTTAGGCTTGGACGTTTGGGCTTTGGCATTTTCTCTTGTTTTTCCACTGGGCTTTGATTTATTTCTTCATTAAATATTTGAAAGAATTCATTTAACTTCATGGCTTCATTAAATCCAGGGCTTTTTGTTGAGAGATGAGAGTTTTGAGATTTATTCTTCATTAACCTGCAATTAAAGATAAAAAACAATTATTAGTGGCATATTTATTCATATAAAATAGATAATGAGGGTATAAAACTGTAATAAAATGTGATTATCAGCTTGCTCAACTGAACTAATACTTCCACTCGCCTCGCTATTCATCTGAGGAATAACCATAATTTGGTCTTGTTGTATTGGAGTGTCTTGTTTTGATATATCTTTATGGCTTGAAAGGCTATCATTTGTTTTAGCCTGAGTCTCATCTTCATCAGAAGAGTTGCCAGAAGAAGTAGGTTCTCTGTAATCTTTAAAAATATCAAGACCCTTGGCAGAGGATACATTTTTATCATGTACCTAAAAAATTTCTTCTGAGTACACACCTTTTAAAAAAAATCATGTGTACGAACTATTACAAAAAATATAAATACTTTGTGTAGTGATTGAGACCTTGAGGTGCAACTGAAGCATGTAGAATATGATCATCACCACCTTCTAAATCTACAATCACATTATTAGCACTAATACTTTTATTTCTCAATTATGAAATGGATGTGGCTTGATCGTCTTTCAATACTAAATCAAAAGAAACTCGTCACTTTTTCTTAGGATCATCAACAAATTTGTGATTGAAGTTTGACATATATCAAGTGTTAATTTGGAATTTAATTATACCTCATCTTGCTTAGAGCAAAGAGTATATAACTTCTTTACTTATTTAGCAAAGAAGTTATGATATCCCTCTTGATACCAAATAATATAACCATGAAGAGTCTTCCCCATTCGACCATTAGATGGAATGATGAAATGCTTGCTTGTACCTAATCGAAAAAAGAATCTCTAATAGCAGTACATCATGTGTAAGGATGGTTCAATATGTGTGCATAACAAACCAGTATTAGGAACTCCTTGATCATAACCAAATTGACGGGCAAATATATGATGATTATATGGTTCAGTAAAGAGCCTCTTTCTCATCCTAAGAGGAAGGATGCATTGGCGGATTGAAAGAAAAATTAAAGAATGAGAGCTCAATATCTTTTGCTTCAATGTATCCACGAGGGAAGTGCAGTTGGAAGAATGTGAGAGTGGATAAGGTCTCCACTTAAGTTTCTCATCATCTCCTTCATGCAAAAATTTTCTAGCCTCTTTAGCAGAATAAGGGGACACTAAAGTTTTTACTTCTGAAATCTACAACAATAATGGAGCATCTGATCTATGATTTGAAGAAGGAAACTGCATTTCAACCTCATCTTTAGGTAGCCGATCATATAAATTAGGAAAATACTAGGAAATCCATCCAACCAGATAATGAACTGGCCAATTGCATGACATTACCAAGTGATCTGTAACCCAATAGTTAATTTCTCGATAAAGAGTGCAAAGCGCCGGAACAACCAGGGAATAAGGTTTTCTACTATCAACCATTCTTGTAACTACAATGAACACATTAGGCCTAATATAGGTTAGGTCATAGGGAACTACAAATTTGCATAACCATAAGGGAGAAAAGCTGCGAGTGGTGTGTTCTTCTCAAAAGTTTGAATACTATCAAAAGACTTGCTCTTATGTTTTCCTTTAGACTTAACTCTATGATGTTGCCCATGAAAGAAAAATTCCATCCACTTCAAAAGAAACATTGTCTACAGGACTAATATCTCTAAGATAAAGAAACATTGTCTACAGGACTAATATCTCTAAGATATTGATAGCAGTTCAACAGTGCTTTGAGGAGTTGCCCATGCTTTACTTTAGGATCTTCAAGCTCTTCATTTTTGGTCACGTATTCATCATATACTTGTTCCTGAATAGGAAGGCCACTAATTCTCTCCATACCTAGCAAACTGATAGAAAGATCTCCCCATTTTGTAGCAAATATATTACGATCTTTATCCCAGCACTCTAAGAAAGATTACAGAAGCTGAAAGTCAATATGATAAACTCCAAGAGATGAAAGTATAGCGCTATAGATGTTAAGTCATTCTAAAGCATCTGTGTATTTTTTAAATATATAGGCACCAGTCATTATACCCGTCAATCACGAGAGGTTTATTTTCTCTTACATCCCTTATCCTTTATTTCAAGCAATAAGCTCGGTTGTAAAACATGTCAATGAGCCTGAGGGAAAAGTCTCGTACAAGGATTGAAAATCTTCGTATAAGGATTGAGAGTGAGAGTAGAGGCGGAGGCAGTATGAATGACTTTTATAAATTGTCCCCATCTAAAATATGCAACCCTAGCCCGAGTTGAGTTATTAAGTTCTTTAGGTAACTCATGTGCTTTCTGATAATTCATGATGGTCGAAGAGGCGCATGTCATTGAAGCATTTCTTTATAACTTTAAATTAATGAGTTCATCTTCACAAAAATGAGAAGTCTTAGGGGAATCATCAATAATCAAAGATTTATAGTAATCAACTTCTTCGGTTAGTTGGATACCCCCAACAGAAACACTAGTTGAATAAGACATCTAAAAAAATTATTATACATTAAATAAAATTATTGCTAAATATTATAAAAAACGAGTTAAGTATGACAAATTTTAAATAATAAGGAGAGAAGACTAAGGGTTTCTAAACTTATTTTACGAATTAAGGCTAAGTTCATCTATTTTGCATTAGAGAGCAAGGCCTTTGGGTTTCCTAAAATTTATTTTTCTGCATCATGGCCCATGCCTCAAAAATTTTACTCTCGAAGCATGAAGCTTTCGAGATGCATGGTCCTCCGTTTTAGAATTTAACCTCCATACTTGAACCACATGACATCTAGAAAATAAAATTTTGAAACAAAGGAGAACAACCTAAGGTTTCTGAACTTATTTTGTGAATTAAGGCTAAGTTCATCTATTTTGCATTAGAGAGCAAGGATTTAGGGTTTTCTAAAATTTATTTTTTTGCATCATGGCCCATGCCTCAAAAAGTTTTTATTCTCAAAGCATGAAACTTTCGAGATGCATGGTCCTCCGTTCTAGAATTCGACCTCCGTACTTGAACACAATGACATCTTGAGAATAAACGTTTGAAACAGAGGAGAGCAACATAAGGGTTTCTGAACTTATTTTATGAATTAAGGCTAAGTTCATCTATTTTGCATTAGAGAGCAAGGCCTTAGGGTTTCCTAAAATTTATTTTTTTGCATCATGGCCATGCCTCAAAAATTTATTCTCGAAGTATGAAGCTTTCTAGATGCATGGTCCTCCGTTCTGGAATTTGACCTCCGTACTTGAACCCATTACACTTTGAGAATAAACTTTTGAAACAGAGGAGAACAACCTAAGAGTTTCTGAACTTATTTTATGAATTAAGGCTAAGTTCATCTATTTTGCATTAGAGAGCAAGGCCTTAGGGTTTTCTAAAATTTATTTTTTTGCATCATGGCCCATGCCTCAAAAAGTTTTTATTCTCGAAGCATGAAGCTTTCGAGATGCATGGTCCTCTGTTCTAGAATTCGACCTCCGTACTTGAACACAATGACATCTTGAGAGTAAACTTTTGAAACAGAGGAGAGCAGCATAAGGGTTTCTAAACTTATTTTACGAATTAAGGCTATCTGTATCATGGCCCATGCCTTAAAAATTTTATTATCGAAGCATGAAGCTTTCAAGATGCATGGTCCTCCATTCTGGAATTTGACCTCCGTACTTGAACCCTATGGCGTCTTGAGAATAAACTTTTGAAATAGAAGAGAGAAGTTTAAGGGTTTCTGAACTTATTTTATAAATTAAGACTAAGTTCATCTATTTTGCATTAGAGAGCAAGACCTAAGGGTTTCCTAAATTTTATTTTTTGTATCATGGCCCATGCCTCAAAAAATTTTATTCTCAAAGCATAAAGCTTTCGAGGTGCATGGTCCTCCGTTCTTGAATTTGACATCCGTACTTGAACCTCATGACACCTCGAGAATAATGTTTTGAAACAAAGGATAAGCCTATGATTTCTGAAACTTATTTTAAATTGACATCCTGGTACACCCTTACAAAAAAAGCATAAGGAAACATATCATACTATGATTCTAATCACGTATAAGCCTCAAATATAGTAATTGATGATTTTAATATCTTGTACATATAAACAAGTTTATCGACATCAATAAGAAAAATATGGCTATGCTATTTTATATACCTAAAAATATATATATAATTCTTGCCAGAAGAACTCACTGTAATTCAACGAGCTACTATTAAAAAAGCTATACAGAATATCAACTAATTAATGTTAAGTCTTATTCAATAAGAAATAACAAAATTGTATTACCTCGTGGTAGTAAAATAGGAAACTATTCAACAATTTATGTAGTGGATCGACAATAGAACCTACAAAATAAAATAAAATAAAATAACCATATTAGAATTTAAAAAAAAGCCAAAAGGTCTTATTGTTATAAAAAAGAAACATGGGGACCTTAAAAAAAGATAAGCAGTAAAAAAATTAATTAAAAAATAAATATAATATAAATTATGTAAACATGAGTAAAGAACGAAAGAGATCTAAAAAAAAGAGGGCACCTGAAAAAAAGTAACACAGAATAGACAGTAGTCGAAAAAAATTGATAAACAATAACCCAATAAATTCGGTGAACAGTAATCAAATAAATAGTATTCCGATGAACAGTAATCACTAGTAATTCGATGAACAGTATTTTAAAAGTGATCCGACGAACAGTAATGGAAAGCGGATAAACAGTAACTAGTAAACAGTAACCGGTGAACAGTAACATTTTTTTCCCTCTCTTAAGGAAAGGGAGAGAGGAGAGAAGGAAATATGTTTACCTGTAGGCTGTAGTCTTCCTCAACCAATATAATGTAACATCATACATATATATATATATATATATAGCTATGTGAAGCCTAATTATGGTAGGATTGCATTTTCTTATCAAAGTCTGTTGGGATTCTATCTTAAAATTTGTTAATATCATTTTTTAAATTGGATTCTATATCTTACTAATTTAATAATTTTAATTAGATAAGGACTCCTCATATTTGAATTAAATGAACTAATCATAAGCCTTCTCAAACAAAAAAAAAGTCATAGCATAACAGCAACAAAAAGAAAAACTTGGACTCACGCACTCGGTTAAAAAAATGAGCACGTAAGCTAAGTTGGGCTAATTTGTAGACATGAAAAAATTGTTTTTATCAACAAGCCCTATAAATAAAACTTATTTTGTGAGGATGAGAGTACCTCATAAAAAAATCAAAACTAATGTGAAGAATAGTACTTCATATAAGTCTAACCTAAGGATGTAAGCCCTCCATATTAATTAATTCGGAGAGGCATGTCTTCCCCTTATAATTGTCAAATTTGATGAGCTCAACAAACCTTATCAATAAAACTTAATGTGAGTGGTAGTACCTCATATAAATCAAAATCAATGTGAGGGATAGTACCCCATATAAATAAAAATTAAGTTGAGGATGACAGCACCTTATGTAAATTTGAGAGTATGTGAACCCTTTACTAATCCAACACAAAAGAACGCATGCTTCACCACTTCATATTGATCAAATTCTAAACATGAGGATGCCTGTCAATTTTAGGAGTTCTCATGTGTTCATAAGCCTTAGCTATAAAATCTAACTCGACCTTCATACGAACCTTATTTCAACTTGAAAAGATATGGGCTCTCCATTACACTTATTTTAGAAATATGAAAGATAAGCAGATAGACACATGAGAAATGAAAAGCAAAGAAATTTTTTTATTATGATAAATGAAAGCAACAATCTTAATAAGGAAGTTTTGATAAGGAAGTTATCATAACTCCCCCACCAATCCTTTTTCAACACCTAGTGATAACTTCCCCTGACCTTCCCCTATAAATAGACATTCCTTTCATCAGAAAAGGAAGGGGAACAAAAAGTACGATAGAAAAGATAGATAAAAGGAGAAGAGATTGAAAAGAAAAAGAGATTTAGAGTTTGAAACAAAAACAATGGGTTTCTGCTAATAAGGGAGGAGGGCTCCAGAACATTGTCTGGAGACCCAAGATCCCATCTTCTTTCTCTTCAATTTTGTAATACATTAGAAAGATAATAAAACTAATATCTCCATGCATTTGATTTTTAATATCTATTTAATTCTTTTCTTTCTACTAATAAGGGGTTTCTTTTAATAAGAGTAATTAACAGAAAGAAAAAATTTCTAGAAGCATGCACCTCACCATTTTTTTACCAACAATATGATTCTAATATGTATCTAGGGAATAAATATTTAGAGATTGCTCTACTCTTCTTGAGATTAGTGATGCAGCTTGGTCAAGAAGAGATTAGCTTACTCAAATATTATTACTCCTCTGATGGATACTAGCATCACTTTGAAATTTTTGACAAATATACACGTCGGGCATTCTGACACTCTTACAAAGACACATTAGCTCGTGCCTTATTCTATTGTTTCGTCAATTTTTGTGCTTCTTTGTTTCGTTGATTTGCACGCTCCTTCACATGTTCCTTTGCTTCCTTTTTGCATCGGATTAACTTTTTTAACTCAGATGATGACATTCATCATCTTCTCTTCATCTCGAGCTGCGTGCGGGAATCTATAGTCAAATTTTAACGCCTACAGATACCCCCTCCAAAGTGTTTCAGACTCATTCTATTATAGATGAGTCTAGAATTCTAGATGGACCCAAAGAATTTTACTATTAGGGGCCATATGTGACACAAGCCCCTTATGGCGTTGTCTATGAGGGTCATTATTGACGGTCTTCATTTACACCTTTGATACGGGTTCTAGTTGGAACCACGACACTGGGACTGAGACAAAACTGATAGATACTGCGTTAGTACCCACCTTCTTCTCCTTGGGCTGCTTACCAGTTATGATGCCGATGTTAATCAAGGCTTGGATTTTGTCCTTGAGGGCGTAGCACATGGGGCGATGGACCCGCCTGTAGAATGCACAAATATCTTTGATCCGTTGTCCTCTTGGCTTCTTTCTGGTTAGTTATTAGAGGCAACTTGATTTTGTTGTTCTCTAGGAGGTATTTAAAGATAGCAGGAACTTTATCTTCCTTGAAGGAATACTCCTTTGGGAATTTTGGTTTAGAAATTTTCTGTTACCTTTGAGGTCGTTGTTGCCATTGAGACGGCGACTGCTGCGACTATTGCGACTATAGTTGAAATGTCTGATTTGCTTCTACTATAGTCACTGGTGCCTTCCCTCTACCATGAGGCACGAAATTTTGTTTCAGAGCACCCGTGGCCGGTTGGCCTCTCTCCGCATTATTTCTTTTGAGGAATCGTTCGACTTGTTCACCGTTCACCTTCAACTCTTTCCAAGTTTTGGATGTTGCTACTCCCATAGCTTCCAGCACATCCAAGGAGAGATTATTATGATAAGTCTAGAGGATGAAATCCTCTGTGATCGGATCTCAGCAATTCATTACCTTATTTCGGAAGCGTTTGACGAAGTTATCGACCGACTCTCCGTCTTTCTGCTTCTTATCAAAGAGCATTCTGATTGACACTTTAGTTTCATCGTCGAAGAAGTTGGTGAGAAACAAGCTTTCTAGGTCGTCCTAGTTGTTAACACTCCCTGGCTTGAGATGGCGGTACCAATTGAAGGTGGCCCCGTGAAGGGTTCTAACGAATGATCGGACCATCAGAGCTTCATTACCAGAGATCATGCCTAAGTGGGACTTAAAATAAATTAGGTGCTGAGTGGCTGAGCTTCTCTCATTGAACGACATGAAGTTAATTAGATTAAACTTTGCCGGATATGGAATTGACTTCCACTCTCTCGGGTATGGACACGGAATGTCGGTCTTCTTCACCTCTTGAGCGGACATTAAGGCATTGATTTTGCTCTCGAGGTCCTTCATCTTCTTATCTTCGCCAGCATTTTTCTTTGGGGTTTCTGAATGTTAAGGAGGCTCAACTAGACCACCCCCAGTGTTATTGTTGATAGGAGCAGTATCAGTATTAACATTTTCATCCACTTCTGATTCGCTGTCTTCTTCATTAGTAGTATTGCGACGAATGGATTCACCCTGCTGATTTGACAAAGACTAACGTTGTTGGGCATGTAATTTCCTCATGCGCTGCATGTTCAACTCTATCTCCATATTTATTTTAGTTCTGAGCTCCTCTTTCTGCTTGGCTAAAGCGTCTTGAAGCATCTGAGCTAATTGCTCAGTAGTGATCATGAATGCCTCTTGACCTCGTCTTGTGCTAGATATGGTGTCATCTAAGGTGACTGCAGAGCAATCGTCCGATGCTTCATCATCTGAGGATAGCCCTCTCTGCATCCTTTGATAATCCCTGCGTGTGATAGTTCCGGAGCGCAACCAAGTTAAACACTGGGATATCAACGGAGTCGGGACTAGAATGTCGTGTTGACTTCCCTTTATTGACCATGTTGATAGTGACTTCTAGGAGTTCATCAGCTTGAATGACTGATCTTCTCTTACGAAAATGCCTTGGCTTGGGCTTCGACGCTTCAGTGGAAAGTCTTTCAAATACTGAGACCCTCTGTGGAGTGGTTTTGGAGTAGCTACACTCTGATAATACTACCTGTTAAGCCTCTCACAAGGACAGTGAGAGTTTGTTTCTTGAGCATTTCTCTTTCGAGACTTGTTCGTACCACTCGTCTGATAGTACAACTCGTCGGCATGATGGCCAGAGCAACCTATCTTGTGTTGGCATGATTCCCCAGGTATAACATTGTTGTCTGACAGACACATCTTCTTCCGGGGATGTATCATCTTGTTGGCGTTCTCAGGAGTCGCACGCTCAAAACCACCCTCTTGTGGGTATATGTGACGCCCCTGGGTTCACACAAGGCCGCAGTCCAAGGTGAAACCAAGAATGTTAAACCTACAAGGCACCACACCGTGTAATAACATGTTTCACCATCACAATTAACATCTCTCTAGTAGAGTCAACAATAGGTGTAGGTACAAAAGCAAGTAAAAGATAATACAAGTGATAACTGATGAAATGATAACAACCACATAGATATCTTATCATCCAACCTACAGAAATACATAGTAAATGGCTGAAGTAAATAAACTGGAGTTCTCAACAATTCTCAAATACAAAATATCTGAGTAAAAGAAATAAGGCACACCACCTTTACAACATCTAAAATATAGTCCTCAAATGTCTAACAAAATCTACAGTGGAGCTCCAAAATAAAACATAACTAAAAATAGATAGCTGAACACTAAAGTATGTCACCATCAACCTGCGACTCTCCGGGCTCCTGGCTTGTTACCTGAAAAGGGGAGGGACAACGAGCGTCAAAGTGCTAGCGAGCAACATCACAACCAACCCCAAAGGAAAGGGCTCGTTGTAAGAAAAATATAGTTAATACATATAAATCTAAAATCATGGATCCTATCAAAGAGGGTTTTAGTATTTAGAAACTTACAACACGAGCATAGGTACGTCGAGTGAAATAATCCAAACAAGAAAACCCTCATGTATATACCTTGTATCTCAAATTGTAAATCCCTAAACACCAAACCAGAAAACTAGTACGAAAATAATAATAAAAAGAAAATTGTTTTCGTCGAAAGTTGCTGTTTTCATTAATTTAAAATCTGTTACAAACAAAATGAAAACAATGATTACAACCCTCTCGAAAATAAACGCAAGTCCCGTTTATCGATGCTTGCTTGTGTGGGTCTTTGGCCTGTGACGGGGATGTAGATATCCGTGGACCGCCGATCGATCAAGATCCGTTCCGGGAGAATCCGGCAGAGTTTCGTCTACCCGCGTGGGATATGGAAACTGAACTTCGTCGATCTGCGTGAGATCTCTGAAGTGTAAAGCTTATGTCTCGGTAAAACGAGGCACTAACTCTTCTTAGTGTCACCGCTAAGGGGGCAACACTAAGGAAAAGAAGGAGGTGGTGAATGAAGACGGTCGACTCCTCGCTCCGGCAGGGCTTAGCCGCTCCGCTCTTGAATTTCAGATCTCAAGGCTATGCTCAAAATTCTGAAATTCTTCTCTCCAAGCTCTCCAAAAATCCGGCCCTTAGAAGAGAGGCCAAGGGGGGCTATTTATAGCAATCCAAGAGAGGGGGGCTGCCTTGAGGACACCCCTAGGGGGGTGTCTTGGCCCTTGGCCGAGACACCCTTTGGGGGTGTCTCGGCCCTTGGCCGAGACACCCCTTGGGGGTGTCTTCGGTCATGGCCGAGACACCCCTGGGGTGTCTTGGTTTTGCCAAGACACCCCTCGGGTGTTTCGACTTCGCCGAGTGGCCCCGGGTGTCCCGGTTCGGTCCGAGCTCATCCGCCGTTGATCTGCCGTTGACTTTTCGTCCGAACTCGGATTTGATTGATTTCGGATGCGTTGGAATTCTGACGGCGAGCTCTGTAGATCCCGCTGGTTGGATTATCAGTGAGATGATCGGGACACGGCGGGCGTTGGTCCAATTGCGGTGATTGCGGGGTTTTCAGTCAATCTGTATCCCCGTGGTTCTGACATTCTGTCGGTCCACGTAGTCCGTCGGTTTGCTTCAGTCGCTCATCGACGTCATTTGAACTCTTGTGAACCGGATAGTGACGTTCATCGTCGCTCGTTAACACCAAGCTGTGAGTGGGGACCTATCGGCAATTTTTGATGCCTACAGATACCCCCTCCAAAGTGTTTCGGACTCGTTTCCTTTATAGAAGAGACCGGAATACTTTGGATATGATTGGTCCAGCCTTCAGTCGGCCTAAGGGACCTGTGGTTTGCTTCAACTCTCGGCTCCTTCGATCTTCGGTTTATTCGGTGCTTTGTCGAATAACCGAAGTTGTTCCGGCGCTGCGTTTATCGCCTGACCGTCGTTGGAGTCTCGAGTTTACAGCTGATGAGTTGAGTTTAGCTCGTGTCATTGAGTTGACTTTTTGTTGCCACGCGCTGTCCGGCGTTGACCTAAGGTTACACGTTGACCGGCGTCCACCTTAGGGTTTCAGAACCGCTTGGGTTGACTTTTGTCGTCACGTGTTGACTTTCGTCGCTACGTGTTGACTTTTGACGCAACGCGCTGTCCGGCGTTGACCTAAGGTTACGCGTTGGCCGGCGTCCACCTTAGGGTTTTAGAACCGCTTGGGTTGACTTTTGTCGTCACGTGTTGACTTTCGTTGCCACGTGTTGACTTTTGACGCAACGCGCTGTCCGGCGTTGACCTAAGGTTACGCGTTGTCCGGCGTCCACCTTAGGGTTTTGAAACCGCGTGGGTTAACTTTTGTCGTCACGTGTTGACTTTCGTCGCTACGTGTTGACTTTTGACGCAACGCGCTGTACGGCGTTGACCTAAGGTTACGCGTTGACCGGCGTCCACCTTAGGGTTTCGGAACCGCTTGGGTTGACTTTTGTCGTCACGTGTTGACTTTCGTCGTCACGTGTAGACTTTTGATGTAACGCGCTGTCCGGCGTTGACCTAAGGTTACGCGTTGACCGGCGTCT
>BQKN01064185.1:45674-59850 GCA_022839385.1 Asparagus kiusianus
CGTTCAATCGTCGCTCGTTAACACTGAGCTGTGTGCGGGGACCTATCAGCAATTTTTGATGCCTACAGTTATCTATATATAAAATACGATTTAGGCCCAATAAAACCGGATTAAAACACAAGTTTAAGCATGAAAACCAAAAGGGGTGAAGTTAGGCAAGATGTTACTCGCCTCTGATGAGAATAGAACCCTAGATCTGTAGGAGGATGATCCCTTTCACTGAATCCCACCAAAAATCCACTGAAAAACCCTTCGAAGCTCCTCCCAAATCACCAAAGAATGAAAACTAGGGTTTGAGGGGAGAGAGGGGGCTAGGGTTTCTGATTTCAGATGAAGAGAAGCCTCTCTCGGGTATAAATATATATATACTAATCACACAAACCCGACCCGAAACCCGTTAAGACCCAAACCAAGAAAACAATCTGCCTGTTGCGCGGTCGACCGCCGCGCCCAGCACGGTCGACCGTACAACAGGAAAAATGTCTCCTGAGTGCCGGACTACTACGCGGTCGACCGCCGCGCCTATCACGGTCGACCGCGTAGCAGTAAAACTGCCTGCTTTGGTTGTTTATCAACATGCTGACTATCCACATGACTTCTCTCGCATAGAATCACTTGTTGGGTTCCCAAATACTAGTTATAACATTTATCTATAATATATATGATTATTTATCATAAAAGAATTATTTATCACTAATAATTCACATATATTCATATTAAAAATTACGGTGTTTTACATTCTTTCCCCCTTAAAAGAATTTCGTCCTCGAAATTCGAAAATTATACGCATCTCAAAAAATAAACTTCTAGATAAACATATAGAGATATTTATACTTAACGATCTAAAATGGTAATATTCCCGCTCAAACCCTAATCTAGTAGAACTAGTACATCGGGCGAAAAATCCAAACAAGGAACCGCCATATATATACCATGTGTTCCAAAAGATTAAGAATTTAGCGAAAATATTCTCATTCTAGTGTTAAATGTAAATATAACCAAAGATATAAACATAATATAAGATACATATCATAAAAATTAATTTACCTGTTCAAACAGGTGTGGGTAGTCACGACGCATGTCCTCATCGCGCTCCCAAGAAATCTCCTCAATGCGTCCTCGGATCCACAGAACTTTCACCAAGGGAATTACCTTGTTTCTAAGTCTCTTGTCCTCCCTGGCCAGTATACAAACTGGAATCTCAATAGTAGTCAAATCCTCCTGAAGCTTAATCTCTGGTACATCCAATACTCACTGCTGCTCCTCATCATGCAAGTGTTTCTTGAGCATAGAAACATGAAATACATTGTGTGTACTAGACATCGATGCTGGAAGATCTAGTCTGTATGACACAACTCCAATGCACTCCGAAATCTGAAACGGTCCAATATATCTCGGTGCAAACTTCCCCCGTCTTCCGAATCGCTACACGCCTTTCATAGGTGATACCTTCAGCATAACTGAATCTCCAACCTGAAACTCCAAGTGTCTTCGTCTCTTATCGGCATAGCTCTTTTGCCGACTCTGGGCTGCTAGAATCCTCTCTCTGATCAAGGCTACCTTCTCAGTAGTCTGCCTCACAAGCTCTGGCCCAAGCATCAGGCTATCCTCTGTCTTTGCCCAACATATCAGTGACCTACAAGGTCTCCCATGCAATGCCTCATAGGGAGCTATACCGATTGTCGCTTGATAACTATTGTTATAAGCGAACTCTATCAGTGGAATATGATCCTCCCAGCTACCTTAAAAGTCAATGACACAAGCTCGCAGCATGTCTTCCAACACCTGATTTACTCTCTCTGTCTGACCATCCATCTGTGGGTGGAAAACACTGCTGAATGATAGTTTGCTGCCAAAAGAGTCCTGAAAACTCCTCCAAAAATGCAAGGTGAACACTAACCCTCGATCCGATACATTCGTGTCTGGAACTCCATGAAGTCGAACTATCTCCCAGATAAATATTCTCGTATATGCCTCGGCGGTATAAGCAGCCCTCACTGGAATAAAATGTACCGACTTCGTCAACCGGTCCACAATCACCTAAACTGAATCATTCACCTTCTTTGACTTCGGCAACCCTACAATGAAGTCCATAGAAATGTCCGCCCACTTCCACTCTGGAATGGGTAAATGCTAAAGTGTTCCTACCGATCTCTGATGCTCTACCTTTACCTGCTGACAGGTAAAACACTTAGCTACATACTCTGCAATCTCCCTTCGCATACCACTCCACCAAAAGTGCCTCTTCAGGTCTTTGTACATCTTAGTGGTCTCTGGATGTACTGTGTACCGAGTACGATGAGCTTCATCAAGTAACTCTCTCTTCAGCTCGGCACTGGCTGGCATGACTAGCTTGCCCTTCATCTGGAGACCTCCATCTGCTCTAATGATCCAATCAGTCTTAGGCTCCTTGAAAATCTCCTCCTTTCGGATTTGAATCCAAGAGTCTCCCAACTAAGCTCTGACAACTCTGTCACTCCAAGATAGCTGCACTGACACAGCTCCAAAAAATGCACTGATTACTCCAATCTCGGGGTTAAAATCAAACTGGCTAAGAGTGATAAGATCCCGATATAATGAATACCTTAAAACCAAAACCCGATGTCGACGCTTCCTACTTAAAGCATCTGCTACGATGTTCGCCTTCCCCGGATGATACTGAATCGCGAACTCGTAGTCCTTGATAAACTCAATCCACCTCCTCTGTCTCTGGTTGAGTTCCTTCTGAGAAAAGAGGTACTTCAGACTCTGATGGTCTGTGAACAACTCAAACTGCACTCCATATAAGTAATGCCTCCATGACTTCAGCGCAAATACCACTGCTGCTAACTCCAAGTCATGAGTGGGGTAGTTCTGCTCATGCACCCTCAACTGCCGTGAGATATATGCTACTACCCTCTGAGTCTGCATCAATACGCCTCCTAAGCCTTCCAACGATGCATCTGTATACACGACGAATGTCCTGTCGCTACTCGGAATAGTCAGAACCGGCGCTGTAGTCAACTTAGCCTTCAAAATATAAAAGGCCTTCTGGCACTCCATGCTCCATATGAGCTGTACACCCTTCTTTGTAAGGCGTGTAAGCGGCGTCGAAAACTTCGAGAAGTCATGGATGAACTTTTTGTAATATCCGGCTAAACCCAAAAAGCTACGAATCTCTGTCACCGTCTTCGGTGGCTCCCAATCAAGAACTGCCGTGACCTTAGCCGGATCCACTGCCATGCCCTCTCTACTAATGATGTGGCTAAGAAATCTGACTTTTGAAAGCAAAAATTCGCACTTGCTGAGCTTGGCATATAACTGATGCTCCTGTAGAGTCCTCAAAGCTACCCGTAGATGCTCCTCGTGTTCTGCCTCCGATCTTGAGTAAATGAGAATATCGTCTATAAAAACAATCACAAATTGATCCAAGAAGGGATGAAAAACCCGGTTCATCAAGTTCATGAATACCGCGGGTGCATTGGTCAACCCAAATGACATGACCATAAACTCGAAAGATCCATATCGAGTAAGAAAAGCGGTCTTGGGAACATCCATCTCCTGAACCCGCAACTGATGATAGCCTGAATGAAGATCAATCTTTGAGAAATACTGGGCTCCCTGCAAATGGTTGAACAAGTCATCAATCCTAGGTAATGGGTACCTATTCTAGATAGTGACTTTGTTCAACTTTCTATAATCTATGCACAATCTCATACTACCGTCCTTCTTCTTCTTGAAGAGGACCGGTGCGCTCCAAGGAGAATGACTCCGACGAATAAAACCCTAAGATAACAATTCGTCCAACTGGGTCTGAATCTCCCGCATCTCAGCTGGTGCTATGCGATAGGGTGCGCGGGATATTAGGGCTATGCCTGGCTGCAACTCTATACAGAACTCAACCTCTCTCACAGGAGGTAATCCAGGTATGTCATGAAAGACATCCTGATACTCTGAGACAACTCTAGTCTCTGATAAATCAACACCCTGATCCTATCGCATCACCTCATCGATGTACGCCAGAAATGACTTCGCAAAACGGTTGCCCTGAGAGGTGGCTACAATCATCTCGGACCCGTCGGACGCTCACAACTTGACTATCTTCGCAAAGCAGTCAATACTAATATGGTAGGAAGACAACCAATCCATACCAAGGATGACATCGAACTCAGACATATGCAACACTATCAAATCAACTATGAACTCCGACTCGTCTAAACTGACGGTACACCTCCTACAAATGCTCTCCAGAAGCGATACCTTACCTAAAAGGGTGGAAACTGATAAAGGGGTGTCTAAAGGCTAAACTACGAGCTGGAGTCTAGCCATAAATGCATTTGAGATGAAAGAATGCGAATCTCCCGAATCGAAAAGAATGCGGGCGGGAAAGGAATTCATAATGAACGTACCCTCCACTACGGCTCCGCTAGCTCCATGATCACGGGGAACTACTGCATATACCCTGCCTGTGGTTGAAGACTGCTCTTCTACTGGAGATGGAGAATATGAGACAATTTGCCCCTGAGGAACCTCTTGAATTGCTCGAACCTGCCCCCCAGTCCTCTGTACTGCTGGCGGCGCCTCAAGCCTATTCTGCTAGCCCTGACCTCTGCCCTGCTGTCGCTGCTGCTGTTGGTTCGGACCCTTGCCCTGCTGGGCTCCTGCTGGTGCGCTACGACACTCCGATGCCTTATGCCCGACCTTGCGACAGTTAAAACAAGATCCCTGGAACAACCAACTGTGACGCCCCTGGAACTTGCGCTGCTGATGCGCTCTCTGATCCTACTGGGGTCCCTTTTTATAAGGGCCCTGATGTTGCTACTGAGGTCCAGAAAAATATCTCTTGTTCTTGCCCTTGTCCCCGCTCTGTCCTGTCTTAGCCTTCCCTTCCTTATCCTTCTGAAACATGGTAGTCTTAATCTCTTGTGAAGTGGTGGCCTCAGCTACCTCCCTAACTGAATAGAACCTCCTCAAGATGAGGTACCGGTGGAGATTAGGGCGAAGCCCTACTAAGAACATTTGATCCTGACGCTCTCATGTCTGCCACATACCCGTGAAATGTAGCAACTCCATAAACCTGCTCTCAAAATCTGCCACTGTCATGTCCCCCTGAGTCAACCGGGACAACTTAAGCTCCTTCCCAGTCCGTGCTGTAGAAGAAATATACTACCCATCAAAGAAGTATATGAAGTCCTCCTATGTGAGGGTCATCCTCTGCTCTGGAGTAAACTGGAGTCAGTACCATCTCCAGACATCTCCCTTCAGACTGTAGGATGCCAACCTCTGCTTCTGAACTGAATCCACACTGAGTATGTCAAGTATATTGCTCACATCCTCCTTCCAATTATGGGTGGCAAGAGGGTCTGGTGACCCCTGAAACTCTGGTGCCCCCATCTTCTGGTACCTCTCTACCATATGGAGCTAAGCCTCCTGCTCTGCGGCTCTATCTAGGACTACTAGTGGAATGGCTACATGTGTGATCTCTGGGGATCTCTCTCTGATAGGAATGGTGGGTATCCCCTGCTACTGAGTTACCGGTGGTGGTGGTGTGGGTGGCAGGATATGATTCACCACAAGCTCCTCAATTGCTACCATCCGAGCTATAAGGGGAGCCATAATATCTACAAGGTACTAGGGAGCCTGCTGCGGCTCAGATGGAGTCTGTTGTGGCTCGGATTGAGCTGGTTGCGTCTTAAATGGAGTCTGTTGTGACTCTGCCTGCCCAGCTCTCCGAGTACGAGGCCTACCACGTCCTGCCATCTCTCTGATCATAAGAAAATGAGAGTTTATGAGTCAAAATAGACCTTTATAAATAACGTATCACAATACAATTTTCACAACATATAGTATTCACACAAATACTTTAAATTTACACAAAATAGTTGTCATAATAATAAAAAAATTTCTCAAATTTTGAGATATACGCATATATCGTCCTCACTCATACTAGGAAATCCTTACGGACTCTATACATGAATTCTAAGAAACCCTATCCTAGCTCCACGACTCGACACAGGATGATCCTAAGGATACTGGAACTAGAGCTCTGATAACAACTATGACGCCCCTGGGTTCACACAAGGCTACACTCCAAGGTGAAACCAAGAATGTCAAACCTGCCATGCACCACACCGTCCAATAACATATTTCACCATCATAATTAACATCTCTCTAGTAGAGTCAACAACAGGTGTAGGTACAAAAGGAAGTAAAAGATAATATAAGTGATAACTGATGAAATGATAACAACCACATAGATATCTCATCATCCAACCTACAGAAATACATAGTCAATGGCTGAAGTAAATAAACTGGAGTTCTTAACAAGTCTCAAATACAAAATGTCTGAGTAAAAGAAATAAGGCACACCACCTTTACAACATCTAAAATATAGTCCTCAAATGTCTAACAAAATCTACAGTAGAGCTCCAAAATAAAACATAACTAAAAATAGATAGCTGAACACTAAAGTGTGTCGCCATCAACCTACGACTCTCCGGGCTCCTGGCTCGTTACCTAAAAAGGGGAGGGACAACAAGCATCAAAGCGCTAGCGAGCAACATCACAACCAACCCCAAGGGAAAAGGCTCGTTGTAAGAAAAATACAGTTAATACATATAAATCTAAAATTATGGATCTTATCAAAGAGGGTTTTAGTATTTAGAAACTTACAACACGAGCATAGGTACGTCGAGCGAAATAATCCAAACAAGGAAACCCTCATGTATATACCTTGTATCTCAAATTGTAAGTCCCTAAACACCAAACCTTAAAACTAGTATGGGAACAATAATAAAAAGAAAATACAACTCATTTCAGAACATAAATACTGAATCACGTCATAACTAACATAGGTGTCATGTCATAACCTACATGAGTGTCATGTCATAACCTCATGTGAAGTGCCATATGCAGGGTTAATACATGTGTCCAATACATAAACTAGATATAGTGATTTACCAACTCATGGTACAAATGAGTAAACATGCAACACGAGGACTGAAATGGATTATAGTCCAACACGAGGACTCCTATGGGTTATAGTTCAACACGAGGACTATGCAACTGTGCAAATATTGCTAATATACATAGAAAGATCTACTATACAGATTTCACACTCGACTCGATGTGCAATTCTAAACTGGTACCCTCAGGTCATCTATCATGCATAGATACATAGTAAGACTGAAAGACAAAATCAGAAAATCGAGGAAATCCCCCCAACAGGCGTAATACTCAACAAAAACCAACAAGGCAAAGAATCTATGCGGGGTCGACCGCAGAGGTTACCCCGGTCGACCGCGCACAGAGCCGAAGATCACTGAGCTCAAAAACTGAGCGGCGGTCGACCGCAGAGGTCATCGTGGTCAACCGCGACTAGAGCAGAAACCCCAGTGCTCAACTGAACGACCCACGGTCGACCGTCGCGCCCACCGCGATCGACCGCGCAGAAGGCAGACAGTCTCTGCCCTCATGTACGCCCAACGGTCGACCATCGCGTCCATCGTGGTCGACCGTGAAGCAGACAGAAGCCCAGTAAGGGTTTCTGTCAGCTTCGAAAATAGTTACACTTGATGATTTCTTATGTTATTGAAATTCTAATATTTCTAATGTGTCATTTAGCAGAAAACAACAAATTTAAACATTTTAAAATCTATCACCAAGATCCCAAACATATATAAACATGATTTAGATGTTTTTAAAACAATAAAAACAGGTTAACTTTTGCTAAAAACATTTTCAGATCTAGATCTCATTAATTAAAATTCGTTGGTGAGCTTTTAAAATCTGAAACGTTTGATTCTCACATCATATGCCATAAAGATCTATTATCTATACATAAAATACGATTTAGGCCCAATAAAACCGGATTAAAACACAAGTTTAAGCATGAAAACCAAAAGGGGTAAAGTTCGGCGAGATGTTACTCGCCTCTGATAATAATAAAACCTTAGATCTGTAGGAGGATGATCCCTTTCACTGAATCCCACCAAAAATCCGCTGTAAAACGCTTCGAAGCTCCTCCCAAATCACCAAAGAATGAAAACTAGGGTTTGACGGGAGAGATGGGGCTAGGGTTTTTGATTTCAGATGAAGAGAAGCCTCTCTCAGGTATAAATATATATATACTAACCCCACAAACCCGACCCGAAACCCCTTAAGACCCAAACCCAGAAAAACAATCTGCCTGTTGCGTGGTCGACCGCCGCGCCCAGCGCGGTCGACCGCATAATAGGAAAAATATCTCCTGAGTGCCCGACTGCTGCGCGGTCGACCGCGAAGCAGTAAAACTACCTGCTTTGGTTGTTTATCAACATGCTGACTATCCACATGATTTCTCTCGCATAGAATCACTTGTTGGGTTCCCAAATACTGGTTATCACATTTATGTATAATATATATGATTATTTATCATAAAAAAATTATTTATCACTAATAATTCATATATATTCATTATAAAATTACGGGGTTTTACAGTATAGAACCTCAACAGGCTCTTGGACTTTGACACACAACTCAAGCTAGTGGAAATCTAAGTTTTCTCAAATAGGGATGGCTTTGACTTGATAAGAGGACGTGTAGGACCCCTAGTCTGAAGAGTCACTTGGGATTTATTCACTGGACCCAAGCGTTCTTTAGCTGGAGCTTTGGCCACCTCTTCCTTTTGTAATTCTTGTGCCTTCTGCACAATAATACGCACATGCGTAAGAAGTGCACGATGTTTCCGGATGCGTTCCTCGAGAATTGATCGAGTTCTTTTGACACAGACCTATTCGTTGGCTGATAGCTTGAAGGAAGAGCCAATTGGTTACTATTGAGGTGGCTGAGTTGATTGATGCCTCCGAAAATCCAAATCCGCGTGATAACAGATTTCGTCATTCGGCTCTAAGGCTTTGGCGAGCTGACGTGTGAGACGTTGGTATTCCTCTAACAAATCCTCTTTGTCAAATCTGGCGTGCCTTCAACAAATAACTCCTTGACTGAACAGGAGTTATTGCAAGCAAGAATTTCGGCTTTGTTGGATGCCGAAGGGGTGTTGTGAGGGGAAACCTCAGCAATAATTGGGCGAGAGTCATCACCCGTAGCCTTTGAAGACTGCAATACCTTCTTCGATGTTGAAATCTTCTTGTACTTGCGAGACAAGGAAGATCTTGATGAAGACGAGGAGAGATACTCCTCAAACTTGGCCTGGTCAAACTCGTACTCGACCTCTGCATCAACCGGGATCTTGATCTTCGGTTGTGACATGACAACCTTGGCAAAGAGACTGTTGTCTTCCATTGTGTCGCCAGTGTGTTTGCGTTGGAAATTGATTTCATTGTGGAATCCATTACAATTATTTATCAATTACAAATTCAAAGAGAGTCTAGAATTTTTATAAGACTTCTCACTTACACAAATGAAATAAACAAAAATTTCCTAGAAACACACGCATGATCATTTATCGGTTGCTGCTTGCGTGAGATCTTATTTATTGGTTGTTGCTTACGTGAGATCTTTACCTGTGCCGGGGATGCTTTGATCCGTGGACCACCGAATAACAGATTTGGGTTGATCTGAAAGAAGGCTTGGTGTTCCTTTTTTCATTCAAGGAAACTTAAAACATAAGTGAATAACCTCAACAAAGTGAGATTACCGCTCTTCTCAAAATCAAAACAAGGTCTGATCTCAAGGAAATGGATGGAAGGCTATGGATCTCTCGAAATTCTCCCTTTATGTTCAAAAAACAACTAAGGCCTCGCCTCTCTCTCTCTCTCTCTGTAAATAATGGCTCTGCTATGGATAACGTGGGTTCTCTCACACGTTCGTCAGTACCCCGTCAGTCCCCTTCACGAATGCATGAAGGGGGGTATTTATAGGGCTTGAACGCCATGCTCGTGGATAAGATTTTATGATTTGGCCTTTATCTTTAGTTAATAATGTCTTTACCATGTTTAAAGATAACCCAAGGTAGTTACGAGGCCACTGGAATGAATAAATCACGAGAAATCTGACGAAAAACACGTCGTTGGGAGGCTGATCGGGCGAGGCACTAATGCATGTGCAAGACACATCATTGTGTCTCCCCTACGAGACACTTTGAGGTGTCTCACATGCGAGACACATTGAGGTGTCTCGCATGCGAGACACATTGAGGTGTCTCGTAGGTGAGACACGTTGGCGCGTGCCTTGTTCAGTTGTTTCGTCAATTTTCATACTTCTTTGTTTTGCCGATTCGTGCATTCTTCGCATGTTCCTTTGCTTATTTTTGGCATCGGATTAACTTCTTTGACTCAGTGATAACGTTCATTGTCTTCTCTTCGTGCTATTGACATTTTTGTGAGATATAATCATGATTTATGGCCATTTTTTTGTAGTTTCGACCTATTGACAAATAGTTTCACGGAGGTATTAATTTAGGATTTTATCAGCTAAAACCCAAAATTTTAGCTATTTTAGTCATTTTGAATAGCTGGAAAATAATTTTACATAGGTAAAATTCATGATTTCGGGAGCTATATTGTGGTTTTTGGCCATTTAAATTGTTTTGACCCATTGGTAATAATTTTGTACAGGAGAAAATTCATGATTTTGTGAGCTATAAACCATAATTTTTTAGCATTTTTAGTCATTTTTACCAGTTGGTAATAATTTTGAGGAGGCTAAAATACACTATTTCATGAGCTATTATCCACAAATTTTTAGCATTTTTAGTCATTTTGACCCATTAGCAAATAATTCTGAGAGGCTAAAAATCATGATTTCATGAGTTATAACCTAAGATTTGTGGTTATTTTTAATTATTTTGATCCATTGGTAAATAAATTTGTAGATACAAAAATTCATGATTTTGTGAACTATAACACTCGAATTTTCACCTATTTTTTGTGAAGGCTAAAATTTCCTATTTCGTAGCTATCACCCTCGATTTGTTTTGCTAATTTAGCCATTTGAACCAATTAGCAGATAGTTTTGTGGAGGCCAAAATTTATGATTTCATAAGCTATAAATAATAATTTTTAACCAATTTTAGACATCTCGAACAATTGGCAAATAATTCTACAGAGGCTGAAATTTACGATTTTATGAGCTATAACCCATGATTTGTAGTTATTTTTAGTTGTTTCGAGTCATTGGTAAATAATTTTGTTGAGGATAAAATTCATGATTCCGTGAAGTATAACTAAGGAAATTTTACCTTTCTTAGTTATTTGGACCAGTTAGAGAATAGTTTTATAAAGGTCAAATTTTATAATTTCATGAGTTATAACCCACGATTTTTGGTCCTCATTAGTCATTTCAACCAGCTAGCAAATAATTCTATGAGGACCAAAATATATGATTTCATGAGTTCTAACCCACAATTTTTAGGTTTTTTGTCATTTTGACTCTTTTACAAATAAATGCATTCTAACCCAAAACTCATGATTTTGTGTGCTATAGCCCATAATTTTTGGTCGTTTTTAGTAGTTTTGACCAGTTGACAAATAATTGTATGTAGGCCAAAATTTACTATTTTGTGAGTTATAACCCACAACTATTGACCATTTTTAGTTATTTCTTACCCATTAGTAAATAATTTTGTTAAGGTCGAAATTCATGATTTACGAGCTATAACCCACGATTTTTTGTCATATCTAGTTAATAGATTAGTTGGCAAATAATTTCACTGAGGTTAATTTTAATTCATGATTTCATGAGGCTATAATCCATAATTTTTGGCTATTTTAGTTGTTTTTACCCATTGTAAATAATTTTTTTGGATGTCAAAATTCATGATTTTGTGAGCTATAATCCATGATTTTTTTATTTTTTCTAGTCGTTTTGACCCCTTGGCAAATAGTTTCATGGAAGCTAAAATACACGATTCCATAAACTATAACCTATGGTTTTTAAGTATTTTTAGTCGTTTTTGACCTATTGACAAGTATTTCCTAGGAGGTAAAAAAATCACGGCTGCATGAACCATAACTTACAGCTCTAAGGCAAATTTTAGTTATTTCAACCTATTATCAAATAAATTTGTAGAGGCTAAAGTTTATAATTTCACGAGCTATAACCCTTGTTGCTTGTTTTTAGTCAATTCAACCTATTGATAAATAATTCTATGTAGGCCAAATCATGATTTTGACCTATATCCCACGATTTATGGTCATTTTAGTCATTTTGAACAGTTAGCAAATAATTTTGTAGAGGCCAAAATCACGATTTCATAAGCTATAACCCATGGGTTTTTTACTTTTTTTTGTTATTTTTACTTATTGGTATATAAATTTATAGAGACCAAAATTCATAATTTTGTAAGCTATAACAATTAATTTTTAACCATTTTTAGTAATTTTAATCTATTGGCAAATAATTTTGTCGAGGCCAAACTTTAATATTTCATAAGCTATTTATTATATTTTATTACACTTTTATATCTTTATTATCTATTTTATTAAATAAATATACTGCTAATATCGTGTGTATTTATAGGAAAAAAGATTTAACAAATAAGAGCTCAAATGAAAATTATCTTGAGCGCAAATGATCTCTTATTGAAGCACAAATTACATATGTTCAATGCCCACGACCAAGTCTAGAAGCAAATTCTCAGTACTCATCACCTTTTTGGTTAGTAATTATTAATAATTTATCTTACAATTGAGCATCAAATCAAATCTAAAAAGAAACTAAGTCAAACTTGTGTTAAGGATGATCACCACAAAGAAAAGACATTATCTCCTAATCTGAAAAGCAGAATTTAATATATTATATATGAAAATTGCCTATCTCGATGAGATAGAGCCATCTAAATTAGCAGATTATAGAAATTTCAATAGCAATAGCAAGTTATGATAGAAATCTAACTTTAATTAATATATATTTAATTATTTGAAGGTCGAGCCAAAACCTAAGAAGCCCAAAAGCATTCAAGAGAAGTCCATGAGCCTTAAATGAATTAAATACAAGAGAAATGAAAACTCACATAGTATCTTGCAAATCTTAAATTAATAGTGTAGCTAAATGTTATGGTTGTGATGGTTATGAGCCAAATGTTATGGTTGTGATGGTTATGTAGGGGCTGACAAATCTTAGGGTTATGAGAGATTCTTGTTATTTATAAATAGGTGATGGAGTGAAGGTAAGGGATATAAAAATTTTAGTAAACTCCATTTTAGAGAGGTGGGTTACTCTTAATTGAGAAGACATTCCAAATTGTAAACTTTTTATTTACAACAAATAAACAATTTCTCTTTTTCAATTTTCTTTCTTCTTTTCTTTTTATGATGCATATGAAGAATTGCTCCTCAATGGGCCAATCTTCGCAATGTAAGTTTTTATTTTTTTAATTTCTTATTTTATAATTGCATTTATTCTAAAATTTTATTTCTTGTCTTTAACTCCATGATTGGTAGATTAGATATATTGCTTTCTAGTGAAGATTTATTTCATGCTTTATTGTGTAGATTTATTTTCTTACTCTTTTAAACTTTAATTTCCTTTTTTGTATTGCTTTATAATTAGATTTACTTTCTTTTATGCTTTCTAGTATATATTTTATTTTACTGTTTTTATTTTGCAATATGAGTAGCTAATTCTTGTAGGAAATCTAGGATTAGATGAAACTAGTTTAATTTTCTTCTATGTTTTTATTTGTTCTCTTTGTACTTAAAATGATCATGTTAAGATAACCAACTAGAGAGAGCAAATTGGTGAAAAAGATTTTGATGAGTGTAGGCCATGCTTATTTAATTATAGGATTTTTATCTAGTTATTTTTTATGAGTATTAATATTGCTTAGATATGATTTTGATAGATTATTCTTATTTTAAGTAACTTGATAGTCTTGTTGGCCTTCTTGTTTTGATGATGTTTAACAAACAATTTACGACTAATGTTGTTTGTCTAGTATTTGTGGTTTTCTATTTATTATAGACAAACAACATGTTGGAGGTTGGATGGAATTACGCCATAACGATCATATCAATGGAGGTTGGCGGAATAGTGGAATGAAGCTACACAATTCAAGTTAAAGTATCAAGTTCAAGCTTCATCCGCAAGTGTACCAAGTCGAGCTTATTGAAGACCTATAGTTTGGGTAATCTAGTTTAGGAGTTTAGATTATGTGTGTTAAGTACTTTAAGCTCAATCATATATACACACACATTTTATTGGTTTCTTTGTATATATATATATATATATATATATATATATATATATATATATATAT